>JAJOZX010002257.1:0-135000 GCA_023014485.1 Bathynomus jamesi
TGCCAAAGCCGATAGCATCTCAATTTCACATTTGGTTTGTTGCTGCCTGTACCTACCAAGTTTTGTCTTTTTTTTTCTTTTTTTTTTAATTACAAATATGATATTTTGGTATGTCAGTGAACGTAATGTGTTCATAAATGATTACAGTTTTCATTATTAAAGCTTATTGTTCACTTAACTACATTTCTTTAAACTGGATTATTTCTTGTTACCCTACTCGTGTCCATTATTTTAATAATCCCAAGGTTGAGAGCTTAACATCGTAATTAAACTAAATATTTTTAGTAATTTTTATTAATATTGAAAATTTGTTTACGTTTAAGCACACAACACATTCTTTTAGTCCGTTGCTTTACACAGTTACACTGTAAAGGCTGATCCCCTACATACATGTTTTGCCCCCCCCCCCCCCTGAAAATGTTTCTGTGGGTGCCCATGATGTTAGTTGCATTTCTGCAGTCATCCTTTCATCATTTGTTTGGCTTGAGTTGCTACCTTCGGCAACCCAACATTACTTTACAGTTGGAAAACATGACCAAGAATTTAAATTAGAAATGGTGGGGGTTGGGGGGGTGTCGAATTTTCAAGGAGGTGAGACCATAAAAGCTAAGGTGGGCTGAATGGCACCATAATAAAATCGGAAAAATATTTCACAACCATTTTATTAGATTTAACTCGTTTTAAAATCATCACAGATTAAAATTGGATACTCAGGCCTTCTATAAAGCACTACATCTACTGTACATTCTTCTTGTAATTTTGCACAACTCTGTTAGTGAACTTTTCGAATGCAGTGCGTTCATCTTTGGTGGCTTCCCGTGTGCCCGATACTTTGTCCTTCAGTTATGCTGATTAGTTAATTCACATGATCAAGCAGGCGGTGGATTCTTTTAGAACACAAAATCCGGAGCAAGTGTAGTTTACATCCCCTGACGTAAAAGGGAACACAAACTACACTAGGTCAAAGTTGGGGAACGTAAACTACACTAGGATCTTTAGGAGACATTTTTTTAAATGAATCCATCAAATAAAACGTTAAAACTAACGAAAATAATACGACTTAACCTAACCAATCGTCAACTTATATAATATATATATACTGTATATTCACGATTGGTTAGGTTAGGTTCAGAGAAGGAAGCCTACTAGAGTTCATTGGAAACAGAAATGGAGAGTGTGCTAGAAAATGAGTGTGTGGTAGTTGGTGCTGACCTGAATGGACACGTAGGAAATAACAATGATGTTATGGAAAGAATATATGGAGGACATGGTTTGGGAGAGGCAAATCGGGAAGGTGTGTGTGTGTTGGACCTGGCTGTCTCTTTTGATATGGCAATTGTAAACACATACTTCAGAAAGAGGAACGAACATTTGATAACTTACAAGAGCAGAGGTAGAACGTCACAGGTTGACTATCTACTCTACAGAAGGTCACAATTGAGTGAAGTTAAGAACTGTAAAGTGATTCCAGGAGACCATGTAACACCACAGCACCGGATATTAATTATGGAGCTGATGTTGAGGAGACCGAGAAAGACACGAGAAACGTGTGTTAAGAGGATCAAGTGGTATAAGCTGAAAGAAGAGGAGAAGAGAAGAAGAGAAGAAAGTTTAAAGAGCGAGTACTGAGCGAGACCAGTACGCCAGAAGATGTACAAAACTGGTGGTAACATAATGCAAATGTAATATGAACCGTAGGAAAGGCTGTATTAGGTGAAACATCCGGTAGTGTGTGAAAAAATAAAGAAGGATGGTGGTATAATGATGATGTGATAGCGTGGGGTAGACACCCCAGTTAGGTTACTTAGGTTCTAGCAAACAATCAAAAGCACTTACCGGTGCGTTGAATTAGATATTCCTTTGGGAGCCTACCATTAGATTCCTGTGTCCCACAAACAGCCTACCTAACTCTCTCTTACATTACCAATTTAGAAGCTATAGACATTACCCCTAACTATACTTAAGTACGGACAACTTCCTACCCCATTTGTCACCTTAGAAACACCACCTAATTACACTCAGCACCAACGATTATGTCAGATAGGAAAAAACATCTCTAGGCTAGCCCAAAACAATATGAACAGCCGCGTTGGTTCGTTTATGACTTGCTCTTGCCATTCAGCTTAGATTTAGTGATATTTCCCCTTTAGTGACTGACTATATACATATATATATATATACACACACGCCACCTCACTCCTCCCCTACAAGTTTAGTCTGTCAGGGGGATGAGGGACTCTAGACGACCTGCGGAGCGGGGTTGATGTAATAGGATTAGGTGCAACCTGTATAGGCGGGCGAGTTGAACCATTTTCCGGAGGATCAGTTCTCTCTTCCGGAAGACTGGTCCTTCTGCAATTCCCGTTCCCATATCTGGTCCTGATGGCGTTTAATAGAACGACCATCTTCTAGTTGGCACTTGAAGGAAACAGGGCCCGTTCTCTCCTGGACAGTTGCAGGAACCCATTTTTGGTCCAGCCCCATAGTTGCGAATCATAACTGGATCATTAGGTTGCGCCTCTATAACTCTCCCTCTTTCAGTGTCGTGGTACAACTTCTGTTTTTCCTGATGGCGTAAAACTCGTTGTTGTAACGTTTCGTTTGGACGTAACAAATCGAAAACTGAACGAATTCCCCGGCCAATCATAAGTTTAGAGGGAGACACCCCGTCGTGGTGCGAGGTGTATTCGATATTAAACAAAAATTTATCCACCACCACTTGCATTTCCCCCACGAGAATGACGGAAGGCCGACTTGAAAGTACGGACCATGTTTTCCGCGAGACTGTTAGTAGACGGGTGGAAAACACTAGACCGGACATGTCTAATGCCATTTAGGTGGACGAAGGTGTTGTAAATTTAACTTTACTTACTTTTGCTAACTGCTATTATGTTTTCATTGTGTTTAATTATTATTTCTGTTCTGTTTCAGATGTAATCTCGATTATGAATTATGTTTGAATTAGTTGAATAAAGCCTCTAAACGTTGAATTCATTGGCCTTTTCATAACAATTTATTCAACTCATTCATATCATGGAAAAATTTCTGAGGCCTGAAAGATTTAATACAGACTCCAACTGTGCTAACGCAGCTAAGGAATGGAATCACTGGTTCCGCACATTCAATAACTTCCTCTCATCATTAGCTGACAATACTGTGGACAAATTGGCTCTTCTGGTGAACTATGTTACACCTACTGTCTATGAATTTATAGGTGACTGCAATACCTATGAAGACGCTATAGCTATCCTCGAAGGAATTTACGTAAAGCCTCAGAATGAAATCTATGCTAGACATTTGCTTGCAGTCCGCAAACAGGAGACTGGGGAGTCACTCGATACATTTCTCCAAGCACTGAAACAACTCAGTCGTGACTGCAACTTTCGCGACAGTACTGCAGTGCAATGTCGTGATGACTCCATTCGTGACTCCTTCATCAGTGGACTTCGATCCTCAGCGATTCGCCAGCGATTGTTGGAAAACAGAACTTTAGATCTTCAAACTGCCTACGATCAGGCTCGGGCCTTGGACGCTGCACAGCTACAGGCCGAATCATACCCCACTTATCATTCATCTGTTGTTGCCATGGCCGAATCAGAAAACAAGCCAAAAACGCCTTTATCTAACCGATCAGAATACAGTCCAATTGAGTCGGACGCTCCTGAAGATTCTGCCATGTCAGCTGCTGTAGTGCAGAAGTGCTACTTCTGCGGATTTCCTCGACACCCTCGGAACAAATGCCCTGCTCGAGAGGCTGTTTGTGGCCGGTGCACTAAAAAAGGACACTTCGCTAAAGTCTGCCGATCTGCTGCTGCTAAACCTACCTCTGCGGCAGCTCCATATTTGGCTACCATTTCTGCATCAGTTCCTGGCAGTTTATCGAAAGCTCTCCTACGAGTAAAGATTAATGGCATAACGGCCGACGCTCTCGTCGACACTGGAAGCTCGGAAAGTTTCATTTGCACAGAGTTTTGTTTGCGCAATTCTTTGCAATTGCTTCCCTGCTCCAGTAGCATTTCCATGGCTTCTACAGCATTTTCAGCGAGGGCCGCTGGTGTGTGTCATGCACAACTTGAGTACGATACTCATGTTTTTCAAGACGTCAAATTCACTGCTTTAAAGCATCTATGCGCTAATGTAATACTGGGGCATGATGTTTTGGGTGAGCATGAACGAGTGGAAATAGCGTTCAATGGTGCACATCCTCCACTCAAATTATGTAGTCTTGCTGCCGCGTCGGTGCCTCCACCCTCTCTATTTTCCTACCTCACGCCTGACTGCCGACCAATCGCAGATAAATCTCGACGATATTCGCTATCAGATTCAAAATTCATAGATTCTGAAATCTCTCGTCTTCTCAAGGAGGGTATCATCGAACCCAGCATTTCTCCATGGCGTTCCCAGGTTCTCGTCACAGAACGAACGACACAAAAAGAGAATGGTTGTCGATTATTCTCGGACGATAAACAGATTTACTCTTCTCGATGCCTATCCATTGCCCCGCATTGATGAGATGGTTAAAGAGATCTCTCAATATGGATTCTACAGCACTCTAGACCTGAAAAGTGCGTACCATCAGATAGCTCTCAAAGAAGAAGAGAGAATATACACTGCATTTGAAGCGAATCAAAGACTGTACCAGTTTCGTAGAATACCTTTTGGAGTCACCAATGGCGTTGCGAGTTTTCAGCGTGTTATTGATGGCGTTATTGCTAAGGAAAACCTAAGAGCTACCTATGCCTATATTGATAACGTCACTATTTGTGGCCGTACTCAGCAGGAGCACGACAGGAATCTTGATTGTTTTCTCGCTGCTTCCAAGAAATACAACCTTACATTTAATACAGATAAAAGCGTGTTCTCTGCCCAATCAATCAATCTTCTTGGTTATTGTGTTAGCAAGGGCACTATGAAGCCAGATCCTGAACGAATAAAACCATTGCTGGAGCTACCGCTCCCATCAGACCTTCCGTCGAGCATTAGGCATGTTCTCTTACTACTCACAGTGGATCCCTCATTTCTCGGAAAAGATTCATCCTCTCACTCGATCTACAGAATTCCCTCTTTCCAGTGATGCAAATGCTGCATTTCAGTCATTGAAGCAAGACATACAGAATGCAGTGGTGATGGCTATAGACTCTACTTCTCCATTCGTTGTTGAGACTGATGCGTCTGAACATGCGATAGCCGCTACTCTAAATCAAATGGGACGGCCTGTCGCATTCTTCTCCAGAACGCTCTCAAAATCAGAGCAACATCACTCTGCCATAGAAAAAGAAGCTTATGCCATTGTTGAGGCATTGCGGAAATGGAAGCACTATCTCCTTGGGCATCACTTTCAGCTCGTTACAGATCAAAAATCAGTGGCATTTATGTTCAACAACAGAGAGACTGGAAAGATAAAGAATGAAAAGATAATGAGATGGCGCTTGGAACTGTCATCCTACTGCTACGACATCGTTTACCGACCTGGTAGAGATAATGTAGCCGCGGATGCACTGTCACGCAGTCATTGTTCGGCTACGGGAACTGATCTATTATATCAATTGCACGATTCTCTCTGTCACCCTGGAGTAACTAGGATGGCCCATTTCATCCGTTGCCGCAATCTTCCTTACTCAATGGATGATATAAAGAAAATGACAGCTTCTTGCTCTCTATGTGCGCAACTCAAGCCTCGATTTTATAAACCACCAGCAGATCATCTAATTAAAGCAACTCAACCATTCGAGAGGCTCAATATTGATTTCAAAGGTCCTCTGCCTTCTTCAACTGGTAACAAGTACCTTCTCGTAATCATTGACGAATTCTCACGGTTTCCTTTTGCTTTCCCTTCCCCCGATCTATCTTCATCTTCGGTCATCAAGTCCTTATGCCAATTGTTCTCCATTTTTGGCATGCCAGCATTCGTGCATAGTGACCGGGGGTCTTCCTTTATGTCACATGAACTACGGAAATTCCTCCATGAGAGGAGAGTGGCTACCAGCCGTACCACTCCATACAACCCACAGGGTAATGGTCAAGTCGAGCGCTATAATAGCATTATTTGGAAGGCCGTATCTTTAGCTGTGAAATCCCGAGATTTGGATAGCTCTCAATGGGAAGCTGTACTCCCGGACGCCTTACATTCTGTTCGATCCTTGCTCTCAACTGCCACTAATATGACACCTCACGAACGATTCTTTGGATTTCCTCGTCGATCATCCTATGGCAGTGCTATACCAACATGGTTGGTCTCACCGGGGAGGCTCTCCTCAAAAGACACGTACGTCATCATAAAGACGACCCATTGGTCGACGAAGTAGAGATATTAGATGCTAATCCACAATATGCGCACGTACGTCTACAGGATGGACGGGAAACCACGGTTTCCGTCAGGCATTTAGCACCAGCCCCGCAAGAAAATGTCCGTTTGGATGCAGATGCAGAACCTGTGATCTCTACATCCAATGAACAAAGGCAAGAAACTTTGACAAAGAACGATCCCCCGGATCTACCGTCAACTAAAAGCCCGAACTCCCCTGTACACATGGATGTGGAGAAAGGTATGGAAGATGAGCAACGACACATCACCAAAAACAGTAGTCCATCAATTGATGTTCCAGTCAATGCTGGAGACATCCCGTTACGTCGATCTCAGCGCCGCAGGAAAGCGCCGGATATTTTAGATTTGTAAGATATGTACTGTAATGTAATTCGTCTCATATTTTAGATTTGTAAGATGTGTACTGTAATGTAATTCGTCTCATATTAATTTTTGAGAAAATTTATGTTTTGCCTTTTGGGAGGGGTGAATGTTGTAAATTTAACTTTACTTACTTTTGCTAACTGCTATTATGTTTTCATTGTGTTTAATTATTATTTCTGTTCTGTTTCAGATGTAATCTCGATTATGAATTATGTTTGAATTAGTTGAATAAAGCCTCTAAACGTTGAATTCATTGGTAAAACAAGTACCATTGTCGGAAACCAGGACTACGGGTAAACCCCATCGAGCGAAAACCGAACGGAGTAAGCGAATAGTAACACCCGAAGTCGTGGAAGTGGTTCGAAAAATTTCCACCCACTTAGACTAGGCGTCCACAATGACTAGGAAATAAGTATTATTTATAGGACCTGCAGTCAACATGGATCCTATGCCACGGTATAGTAGACCATCCCCAAGGATGAAGTGGACTTTTCCTTGGGAGATCTCTGTTCTCTAAGCAGCTTTGACAGGAACGAACCAATGATTTGAGTTCTCCATCTAAACCAGGCCACCAGAAATAAGCTCTCGCCAGCTCTTTCATTTTTGTTGCGCCCATGTGTTCAGCGTGAAGTTCCTTCACTAAATTCGACCTGCCTTTATTTGGAATAATCACTCTGTGGCCCTATAAGAGAGCCATTTTGAATCGAGAGGCCAGACTGACGTTGATAAAAAGGCTGTAATTCACTCTCAACCTTAGTAGGCCAACCAACTGAGCAGAAACGGATGACCCTAGACAGAATAGGGTCCGATTTTGTCCACTGTTCTATTTGTACCGCAGATATTAGAGTGGATTCCAAAAACTCCAAGTGAACCCATTCTGTAGGTATAGGTACACAATCATTTGGATTTTCTAAGGGCAACCTACTTAGCGCATCAGCCGTACCTAGAAGTTTACCTGACCGATGTACTAAGTCAAATTTATAGGCTTGTAGAATCAGTGCCCATCGTTGAATCCTACCTGAGGCCATAACTGGAATATTTTTATTAGGTGAAAATAAACCTAAAAGAGGCTTATGGTCAGTAATTAGTTTAAATTCATGACCCCATGGATAGAAATGAAATTTTTTTACTACACATACTAAGGCTAATGCTTCACGTTCCACTTGTGCATATCGTCTTTCAGTCTCAGTTAGTGTTCTAGAAGCAAAACAGATAGGCCTATCTACACCATCAATGTGATGGTAACACTGCCCCAATTCCATAAGAACTGCTGTCTGCTGAAACTACGGGAGGAAGTTTAGGATCATAATGCACTAGGAGTGTGGACTTTAGTACTACGTCTTTAGAAGCCTCAAATGCTTCCTTTTGAGTTTTCTCCCATCTCCACTGTTCCCCAGATCGTAATAGCTTATTTAGGGGTTCAAGGAAAGTCGATGCATTAGGCAAAAATTTCCTATAAAAGTTTAGGAGACCTAAATAAGCTTGTAACTGTGTGATGTTTTGTGGAGGTGGTGCATTTTTTATTGCTTCTAGTTTATCCATCGTTGGATGAATGCCTGAGCATCTATGCGGAACCCTAAATATGAAACCTCGTTAGTACCATGAACACTTTTCTCTCTTCAGCTTAAGTCCGGCATCCCGAGTCTTTTAGAACCGTGGTTAATCTAGTTAGGTGTTCTTTTTTAGACGAACCTGAAATGAGGACATCATCTAGAAAGCAAAGTACCCCTGGAATGTGACCTAGAACTTGGTCCATTGTCCTCTGAAAAACACCCGGAGCCGATGCTATTCCATAGCATAGCCTATTGTACTTATATAGGCCTCGGTGCGTATTTATGATAGCTAATTATTTAGAGTTTTCATCTAAACTTAGTTGAGCATAGGCTTGGGACATATCGAGTTTTGTGAAATATTTACCCCCAGCAAGAGAGCTAAATAATTCATCAGGCTTGGGTATATGATAGCAATCTAGAAGGACGGCTCTATTTGCTGTTAAACGGTAATCCCCACATAACCGCACAGACTTGTCCGGTTTTAGTACAGGAACTACTTGGGCAGCCCACTTAGCGTGTGTGACTGGTTCAATTTTATCTTTTAGCAGCCTGTCAATTTCTAAATCTACCTTCTCCCGCAGTGCGTGCGCAATTGAACGAGCCTTACAAAAATTTCGGAGTTACATTAGGATCTACTTCTATGCAGACCTGATGGCCTTTTAGGTTGCCTACTTCATGCCCAAAAACAGAAGAAAACTCCCTTAATGAGTTTATGTCAGACGGATATGAGAGTGTATGCACATCTGCCTGACCCTTGGCAAGATTTTGTCAATTGGCATTTTCAAAGCGTCAATCCAATCACGGCCTAGTAGAGTAGGCCCTTGCTCATCCACCACTAAAAGGGTTAAGGGATGAGACAAAGTTTTCTGGTTGAGTGTAACTGTGACGGATGCTTCTCCACAAATAGGTATTTGTATGTCCCCATATTTCTTCAAAATCGTTTTAGATGCATGTAGTTTAGGTGTTTTTGAAAATCTTATCAAAAACTGCCTTGGACATGACAGTTCGGGCAGCACCTGTATCTAGTTCTAGAGGAACTGTAATTCCATTTAGGCCTACCTCTACAATATATGGGCCTGTATTTTCCCACTTTGCTGCTCATAAAATAGGTACTCCACTCCAATGTTCGAAGTATTTCCCTTTGAGGATTTACACTAGAAATGTTAAAATTAGAATTTTCACCCTTCGTTTTCTTTGAAAAACACACTTTAGCTATGTGGCCTATTTTACTACAGTTTCGGCAAACTGCTTCTTTAAAAGGGCAATCCTTCTTCCAATGGTGTTTTCCACACCCTGTACATGGCTTGGAAGGCTTAGTAGAATTAGTAGGCTTAGTCGTATTCGCCTCATACCTTTTATTTGCCTGTCTAGTAGGCTCATTAGGTCTGCCAGGCCTAGAAGATTTAAAGCTATTTACGTGTTGGGCTTTACTACTGTGATTGCCAAAAGCTCTAACATCTTTAGCAGCTGCTTCTCTAGCCGTAGCTATTTCTACAGCCTGACTAAAAGTTAGGTCCTGTATGGCTAATAGGGCTCTCTGGGTAGACTCCTCTTTGAGACCCATTACAAACCTATCTCTTAGCATTTCATCTAATTTGTCCCCAAATTTACACGTACGGCTATGGCTTTTTATTCCTGCAACAAACTCTGCAATGCTTTCATTTCCCGTCTGATGCCTTGAATAAAATTTGAAACGTTCATAGATGAGAACTACTCGGGGTTTGTAGTGATCGGTTAGGGCCTGTACCAATTCATTATAGGTGCAAGTTTCCGGTGCTTTAGGAGAAACTAGGTCCATAACTAAACCAAACGTTTTAGGGCCTATTATAGTTAAAAAGGTAGGTACTTTCTTAGCATCAGGAATGGAATTTGCCTCGAAAAACAACCTCACCCTAGTGGCATAAGCTTCGAAGTCCTCCCCAGAGTCTTCGTAGGGGCTTATATGGCCAATCACCGACATGCTAGAGCAAAACCGAATTAGGCCAAATCACGTGAAGTAGGTTAGATTAGGTTTAAATTTGATCTAGTTACTCCCCAGTTAGGGCTGAATAGTGAATTGTATTAGAGTTAGGGCTGAGTAGGAATTAGTTTAGAGTTAGGGCTGAGTAGGAATTAGTTTTAGAGTTAGGGCTGAGTAGGAATTAGTTTTAGAGTTAGGGCTGAGTAGGAATTAGTTTTAGAGTTAGGGCTGAGTAGGAATTAGTTTTAGAGTTAGGGCTGAGTAGGAATTAGTTTTAGAGTTAGGGCTGAGTAGGAATTAGTTTTAGAGTTAGGGCTGAGTAGGAATTAGTTTTAGAGTTAGGGCTGAGTAGGAATTAGTTTAGAGTTAGGGCTGAGTAGGAATTAGTTTAGAGTTAGGGCTGAGTAGGAATTAGGTTTAGAGTTAGGGCTGAGTAGGAATTAGTTTTAGAGTTAGGGCTGAGTAGGAATTAGTTTTAGAGTTAGGGCTGAGTAGGAATTAGTTTAGAGTTAGGGCTGAGTAGTTTTAGAGTTAGGGCTGAGTAGGAATTAGTTTTAGAGTTAGGGCTGAGTAGGAATTAGTTTTAGAGTTAGGGCTGAGTAGGAATTAGGTTTAGAGTTAGGGCTGAGTAGGAATTAGTTTTAGAGTTAGGGCTGAGTAGGAATTAGTTTTAGAGTTAGGGCTGAGTAGGAATTAGTTTAGAGTTAGGGCTGAGTAGGAATTAGTTTTAGAGTTAGGGCTGAGTAGGAATTAGTTTTAGTTAGGGCTGAGTAGGAATTAGTTTTAGAGTTAGGGCTGAGTAGGAATTAGTTTTAGAGTTAGGGCTGAGTAGGAATTAGTTTTAGAGTTAGGGCTGAGTAGGAATTAGTTTTAGAGTTAGGGCTGAGTAGGAATTAGTTTTAGAGTTAGGGCTGAGTAGGAATTAGTTTTAGAGTTAGGGCTGAGTAGGAATTAGTTTTAGAGTTAGGGCTGAGTAGGAATTAGTTTTAGAGTTAGGGCCGAGTAGGAATTAGTTTTAGAGTTAGGGCCGAGTAGGAATTAGTTTTAGAGTTAGGGCTGAGTAGGAATTAGTTTTAGAGTTAGGGCTGAGTAGGAATTAGTTTTAGAGTTAGGGCTGAGCAGAGCTGTGACTAGCGCCGCTAGTTTTTTAATAGCGCCACCACTAGCGTCGCTATATTTTCAAACTACTAGCGCATTTACCAGCGCCGCTAGTTTTTGAAATAAAAATTAACGCTATGCGCTAGCGCTAATTTTTATTTAAAAAATGAATTTAAAGTCCTTCTATTCCATACGAGTTTGAACGTTTCAAACATGTATTTTTTCGACAGGAAAAGATATATTAAAGCCGAAAAGGTCCTCGTTGTCATATTCAAATTTTGAAAAACTGTTGTTACTAAAATTGAATAAATAATTGTCCTAGGTCGTTGTAATAAAGTACTACTGAAACAAGTTGATACCTAAATTAGCTTGATTATATTGTATTGTTTTTTTTCTACTTTATTTGGATAATTACAAATATATTACTTGAAATACTTCTGTTGTATATATGATATATCAAATAATTAAATAAGAGAAATGTATTGTTTTCTATGGTATTAGGTAATATTGAAAACTAGCGCTAGCGTCGCTAAATTTTGAAATGACTAGCGTTAGCGCTAGCGCCGCTATTATTTTGCCTCACTAGCGCTAGTTTTCATGAGTAGCGCGCACAGCTTTGGGGCTGAGTAGGAATTAGTTTTAGAGTTAGGCCGGCGGGACCTACGCTATAGTACGGTAGCTTACCCACACAAACAAACCAAATCGGACGACCCACTAGGCTACATCCAATTTTCCAAACAACCACTTGAACCCAATGAGCCAAATTTAACCCAATGAGCCAAATTTAACCCAATGAACAAAATTTAATCCCATGAGCTTAATCGAATCCCATGAGCTTAATCGAATCCCATGAGCTTAATCGAATCCCATCCTCGTCGCCAAATGTGATAGCGTCGGGTAGACACCCCAGTTAGGTTACTTAGGTTCTAGCAAACAATCAAAAGCACTTACTGGTGCGTTGAATTAGATATTCCTTTGGGAGCCTACCATTAGATTCCTGTGTCCCACAAACAACCTACCTAACTCTCTCTATCTCTTACATTACCAATTTAGAAGCTATAGACATTACCCCTAACTCTACTTAAGTACGGACAACTTCCTACCCCATTTGTCACCTTAGAAACACCACCTAATTACACTCAGCACCAACGATTAGGTCAGATAGGAAAAAAACATCTCTAGGCTAGCCCAAAACAATACGAACAGCCGCGTTGGTTCGTTTATGACTTGCTCTTGCCATTCAGCTTAGATTTAGTGATATTTCCCCTTTAGTGACTTTTAGACTATATACATACTGTATATATACACACACGTCACCTCAGATGACATCCAAGAGTCCCTACAATGTAAGAAACAAGCAAAGAAACTGTGGGAGGAAACTAGGTCGGGTGAGCGGAAGGAAGTACAGTAGAGTCCCGATTATCCGATGTAAACGGGACCGACAGGTAGTCGAATAAACGAAAACGTCGGATAATCCGGAAATAGTGAGTGCCAGATGAAAGGAACGCAAATTAAACAATTTCCGAATAATTTTGAAATTAAGGTTTATTTATAAAAAATGTAAAATACATTATGCGACTACATAAAGGAATAAATCTCATTACACAAATATGTTGCTTTTATATACAGTATTTAAAAGAAAAAAATTTCATCATCTTTATTAAGCTACCCATTTATAAATTAAGACAATGCAAAGGAAAAACTAAGGTAAACGTTTAAAAAAATGCGTGATGGAAGGTTGTTTTGCACTTTTATTTCTCTTCCTCGCAGCGAGGTCGCGCCACCGTCTTAATAACATGTCAGTAGCAGTCGCTTCCTTTTGTTGTTCTACGTAAGCGAGTGCTACTTCTAGGGCCTTGACTCCTTCACTATGATTTTTTCTCTGTTTCATCTCGTTCCACCGCAGCCGAAGTATCATTTTATTCATCGTCTTCATTCTCCTTTAAATTCACCATAGCAATTATGTCATGGTCTGTTAGCTCCTGTTGTTCGTCTTTCTGCATCCATTCCCGTATGTCATCATCTGCATTCTCACAGCCTGGAATTTCTTGTAACAAAGGTAGCAGGTTATCACCTTCTTCCTGAACTATTTCTTGTCCATTTTCATCTTTGGAAAGTAACTTTTTCCATGATCTTGCCAAGGTTTGTGGTTCATTCTCATCCCATGATTGTGGTATCCAATAAATAACATCTTTTATATTCACTTTCTTCAGCGTATCTATCATACCATTTTCATCGTCCATGGCATCAAGAAGCGTAGTTAAAAGCTTACGCCGATATTTTTTCTTTAATGCTTCAATCACACCCTGGTCCATTGGCTGACAGTGAGGTTACATTAGGGGGAAGAAAAATTGCTCTAATATCACCACTTTTTAGTTCGTCCTCGTCAGGATGAGATGGCGCATTGTCTACGAGGAGAATTGCTTTTCTTGGTAGGTCTAAAGATTTCAAAAACATTTCCACAGAAGGAACATATTCATTGAGAAACCAGCTTCGGAAAATGTCTGAATCCATCCATGCACTCTTCTGGCTCTTGTAAGAAACTGGCAGTGTAGAAATGGCTATGTTTTTAAAAGCGCTAGGTTTTTTTGACTTACCAATGAATGTGAGCTTTAATTTATGGTTACCAGTGGCGTTACTACAGACTAAAATTGTCACTTTCTTTGCTTTTTTTTATACCCGGAAGCTGCAGCTTCTGCACGAGAAGCTAGAGTTTTTGCCGGCAGCATTTTAAAATTCAATCCGGTTTCATCGCAATTAAATATCTGCTCTCGTGGTAATCCTTCATTTTCAATAAGACTATGCAATTTTATTTTAAATCTAGGGAGTCGTCAGCACTTGCCGATAACTTTTCCCCACAAATATTAAGCCGTCTTATTCCGTATCGTTTCTTCCAGCGATCAAGCCAACCTACACTAGACGTGAAATCAGGTTCCCCTTCATTCAATTCTTTTTGAAAAAGCAGAGCTTTCTCTTGTAGTATAGGGCCTGATATAGGCACGCCTTTATCTCTCTGCTGTGTGAACCATAAGAACAAAGCTTCACTCACGTTTACGTATTCACATTTCTTCATACTTTTTCTAGTCTTTAAGCAATCATCAGACGTTCGACTGGAGCACCACTTCTCTAACTGCTCTTTTCCTCTTCCAGTCGCCAACTGTAACTCTCCCCCACGCCAAGTTCGGATGCAATACTTTGCATAGACTCGCCTTTGTCAATTCTTTTTAAAGCTTCAAGTTTTTGTTCAATTGAAAGTACCACTTTCTTTCTCACTTCCTTGGCCATCGTTTTACTATAAAGAAAATCACAAATATATTATTGTAGAATAAAATAATTTGCGTGATACGAATTAGAAGCGCAGACGATAAAATAGGTTACACCTCCTGGGAAATGTTCTACATTGGTTGAGAGCGTAACTTAAAGAATACAAATTAAGTTGGGTGCGAAGCTTAAGTGCGCGCACATAATTATGACGAGCCTGGCGTTGAAATGGGCCGTGTCAAGGGCATGTCGAATAAACCGGAATGTCGGATAAATGAGTCGGATAATCGGGACTCTACTGTATATAAGAACGCAAAGAAATAGGCAAAAAAGGCGGTGGTACTGGCAAAAGCCCATGCATGTCGTGATCTGTATGATAAATTAGAAACTCGAGAGGGGCAAAAGGAAATATTCAGGTTGGCTAAAAGCAGAAATAAAGCCACAAAGGATTTTACTCAAGTGAAACAGGTTAAAAGAGAGGATGGGACAGTACTGCGGAGTGAAAGATATACAGGTTAGATGGAAGGAATATTTTGAGGAACTATTAAATGAGGAAAACCCTAGGTTGGTCCATGAGGATGGACTACCGAATATGGCAATGACGAGGAAGGTGGAAAGAGCGGAAGTGAAGCGGCGTTGGATAAAATGAAGTGGTAAAGCAACGGGTCCTGATGAGATACGCAGAGGTATGGAAGGCACTTGGCGATGAAGGAGTGGATCTCCTGCATGATCTTATGGAAAAGCTCTGCGACCAAGAGGTGGTCCCGGAGGAATGGCGTGCCAGTATCATAATACCCATATTCAAAGAGAAAGGGGATATACAGGAATGCTCAAATTATAGGGGTATCAAGCTGATATCGCACACCATGAAGGTGTGGGAGCGAATTGTGGACTTAAGGCAGAGGAAGGAGGCAGGCGTGTCGACAGAGCAATTTGGTTTTATGCCCGGACGAAGTACGTCTGATGCTATTTTTGCATTACGACAGTTGGAGGAAAGGTACAGGGAAGGACAGAAGGCATTGCACATGGTTTTCATAGACTTAGAGAAGGCGTATGTTAGGACACCGAGACAAGAGGTTTGGAGGTGCCTGAGGGAGAAGATGGTCCCAGAGAAGTACGTCAGATTTATTCAGGAAATGTATAGAGGGGTTACGACGAAAGCGAGATGTAGTGTTGGTGTGACGGAGTGTTTTGGAGTTGGGGTTGGTCTGCATCAGGGGTCAGCACTGAGTCCATTCCTATTCAACGTGGTGTTAAATGTGTTGACTGAGGTGGTTAGAGGGGTTGCTCCTTGGTGCATGATGTATGCCGATGATGTAGTGTTGTGCGCAGAGACAAGACAGGAGGTAGAACAACAGCTAGAAAATTGGAGGGAGGCATTGGAAAGTTTAGAGGTATGAAAGTTAGTCGGAAGAAGACTGAATATCCGAGATGTAATGTACAACCGGATGAAGGAGGGGGAATGATGTTAAACGGTGAACTGATCAAACGGGTAGATCGTTTTAAATACTTGGTATCAACAATCGAGGCAGAGGGGGGAGCAGAGGGAGAGGTGAATCGTAGGAGCTGGAGAGAGGTGTCGGGAGTTATCTGTGATGGTAGGATGCCGGTGAAGCTGAAAGGGAAGGTCTTCAAAACAGTGGTTAGGTCAGCCATGTTGTACGGAATGGAGATGATGCCAATGAAGAAGACTAGTGACAAAGATGGATGTCGCCGAAATGAAAATGTTGCGATGGATGTGCGATGTAACTAGAAGGGATCGAATCAGAAACGAACGCATTAGAGGAACGGTGAAAGTAGCAGAGGCGTCAAGAAAAGTCCAAGAAGCCAGACTGAGATGGTATGGGCACTAGGGTGGCCCAAAAAAATGAAAGTTGAAAATACCTTTCTCCATAAGGCCATCCATGTTCCATATCAAAATGTAAGAACTAATGCCAAAAATTAGACAGATCATACAATATTTAGAGGTCGCAACCAGTTCCTATATTTTTAGGATTTGAAACAAAAATACAATATCAATGTTTATTTCAAAATTTAAAGTCAACAGCACAGATCACATGTTATGCAAAAATATACTAGAACACACATGTCATAACAGTTAATACGACTGCACTAAATCCTTGTATATCAAACAAACAACGTCACACCCGTTACTTTTTCTTCGTCAAAGCCAACTTCGTCGGAACTGGCAATCTTTTTCGGTGGCTGGCGACGAGTCGCAATAGGTCTTGTTTCTGGGTCTCGTCTTTCGTCAGAGCGGTATTGTAGGACTGAATAAAAGCCACTCCTCGTTCGGCACAGTCGTTGACGACCTTGAGGAGCCTGCACTTAACCTTAAGTAGCTGGTAAATGGGGTCTGTCAGCCAGAGGGAGGGAGGTTTTGACAAGTCTTGGCGTCATCTTGTCCTTTCATGGAGAGTATATCAAATATCTTCAAAGACCGGCTCGTGATGTACGACGCCAATGAAGAACGATGCTCGAACACAGTCCCGTCCAGACGTCTCAAGAGTTTTTGGTTTGAGGGACGTAAGAAGTTGTCAACCATAGCTGCTTTGGTGATCTCGTCGACGCGATCGTCGAAGAGGGCGAGAGGCGCGAGGTGCTCAGAGAAGTACCACAAATGGCGATAGAAGGCCTTGACAGCCGCCTCCCTGATGGCACGGTCAGGATATTCATGGAGGAGAGCAATTAGGTTTAAGTTGTTGAGGGGGGGCCCCTCTCTGGGAGAGAGGCCTCGTGCCAGTAGCGAGCGTAAATAAGAGAAACGACGAAGCAAATCTTTGTGACGCCAGCTGTCTCGTGGGCCGTTAACTTAATCTGGCTCCTGAAAAGGAAGATCTTCAGCGAGTATATTGCCTTAGCCATCCACCGCGCGTTGCGCATAGCGCCTGGCGCACGAAAGGACGGTTCTCCGTCGGAGGATCCCCCTAGGAATATATGACAGAGCTGAAGCAACTGTCCATAGTCATCCCGTGGGAGCTGGCTCTTGACTGCCTCCGAGTAAAATGACATCTCTCGTCGGCCATCCGGCATGCCAACGAAGAGCTCGTCTCCAGCAGAACGGAAATCAACTATATTAATATCAGGCCAGATCTTCTGGAAGCGTTTGAAGATTCCCACTTCAGGCCCACCGGTTGGTGTCAGGGCGACAGAAAATACGGCCGACAACATTACCTCGAACACGTGATGACGGCACGCGATCCAGATGAGCTCCTTGTCCAGAGCCTTTTCAATTAGGGTGCACGCGCCCATATTCAGCCCAGTATTGGTTGCCATCGTGTCAAAGACTAGTCCCTGGATCATGGGTTTGAGGTTCCATTCCTCCAGCGTTTGGACACATGCACTGCACTGCTCCTCTTCCGTGCCGCGGCCGATCTTAGGGACGGCAAGAAGTTGCTGTTTCACCACCAGTCACCAAGATGGCGACGCGATCCACAAGCTTTTTATTGCCGGCGATATCTGGAAGCAGTTTACCGTCCCAGTGGAGAAGCAGTGGGCTGTCCGGCGATAAAACAGCCTGTTGAGCAGTTGCTACAGCCTCACGAGTGGTGACCCGCGCTCGCTGAATTGTGTTCCGGGATAGCGCCACAGACTCCAGGCCATGACCAAGCGCTTGCGGGACGGCTCCTACGACGAACATGGCAGCGCGATCAGGGAGTTTCACTCGGTCGAGCGCGGCGGCTACTTCCTTGGTCACAATGGTCTGCTTCGATTTCTTATTCCTTGGCTGATCTTGACTGAATGTTGACGGAGCTTGGAAATCATCTTCGGACTCCGTCGATGTGGAGGAGCTACAGATGTCAGCAATGGCGGAACTAGACGGAACAGCCGTATTCGCCTGTTGGGCGCTCAACATGCTTTTTTCCTTTCGAGCACTAGCCTGATTACTCCTGAGGCGCTTGCGAGTCTCCTTGTTCGTCAAGGTCTTGTCGATCCCAGACATATTCGCGCTCGAGGGATCCTGCTGTTGCATCCGCAGGAACTGTTTGTCTTCTTCGTCCGTCATAATATTGAGTGTGTCTTTTCGTGAGATGTCAAATAGTTTGGTGAGATGTCAAATAGTTTGGTGAGATGTCAAATAGTTTGGTGAGATGTCAAATAGTTTGGTGAGATGTCAAATAGTTTGGTGAGATGTCAAATAGTTTGGTGAGATGTCAAATAGTTTGGTGAGATGTCAAATAGTTTGGTGAGATGTCAAATAGTTTGGTGAGATGTCAAATAGTTTGGTGAGATGTCAAATAGTTTGGTGAGATGTCAAATAGTTTGGTGAGATGTCAAATAGTTTGGTGAGATGTCAAATAGTTTGGAGAGATTCTCCTTGAATTTTCTTTTCTTGATTCGGCACCCGTCTTTCGGTTTCAATCGGTTTTTCTTCAACCCACAATATTCTTCATAGAGCTTCCGAAGCTTGCGCACGCCGGAGTCCACCCGCTGGGTCGGAATTCGTGCCTTGTCCCAGATTGTCAGCGCTCTGTCTATGGTGGCCTTAGCACTGTCACGTGTCACCGATTGTGGATCCCTTCTGGTGGTGAAACGAAGTTCCTGAGAATAGCCCCGTTTGTTGGCAGGCCAGATCCCAAGATGTCCGGGTCCGGCTTACCCAGGAGCCAAACTTTCGGACTGCTCCTTGTCGTTGTCATGGTCTTGGCCTGTGGAATGGAAGATAAAATGGAAATTAGAGTTAAAGAACCTATACATATGTTTTATGTAGAATATAAAACAATTTTAATAAACTTAAATTTTAATTTTTTTTTAATTTTTAAATTTTAATAAACAATTCATTGTTCCAAATTGCTTATCAAGGTCAGTGCAGTAAATGAGTGACAGAAAAACTAAGCATAGTGTCCGCCACTCACTGGTGAAAAGTTTAACTTGCCTTATTGGTGCGATTCACTGCGCGGCGTAACCCAGATGGCAGGAACACAACAAAGACACGTCTACACCTGCCAAGACTTGGCGACCAACTGAGCTAGTGGGAAGGCAGTGTTGCCAGATGGAATTTTTAAAAATCTGATAAATCTGATTAAAAAATCTGTAGATTTATAATATTTATCTAAATAATAATTTTGACATATTTTTATTTAATTTACTGTCTTAAGGTATTATCAATGATAAAATCTTGTATAATATTTTCTTTATTTTTATAAACTTATATAAATATGGCACTAACATAAAAAAAAAGTAAAGTAAACAAATTGAATTCCGTTACTTTGTGACAAAGGAAATACCTTTTGGTTATTGCTGTAATAACTATAAGAACACCGGAATACTTCTTTAATTCATACACATAAATGAAACCAAAAAAAATCCTTTTTAGATTTAAACAGATAAATATCATTTTTTTCAACAAAAACAAAAACATTCCATGCTACCATGACGTAGAGGGAATATCAACCAATCAGCGCCGATTAAATGATTTAATCGGCATGTATATCGTAGTCAGAAGCGAGTCGACTCGACTTCTGAAACTGAATACCGAGAACATTTGTGTCCTATTGATTGAGACTGTAGGCCTAATATTTCCTTGTTGTAAATTTTGGAAGTAAATAATAATGATTGCTTGCTGGATTAAAAATCTGTAGATTATGCATAAATTATTGAAAAAATCTGAAAATCTGAATTGCTTCATAAAATCTGTAGATCTACAGATATATCTGTAGATCTGGCAACACTGTGGGAAGGCCCGGAAGAGTGCATTGCTATCATATAGTGATTCCTTGGATACAGGTTTACAGTCTACAGTGGCGTTGCTCGGCAAATATTTATTGTAGAACATAATGGTGACCCAAAATTACTGAAATTACGGAATTTAGATATTTTTACCTTGAGGTTGCGACCTCTAAATATTGGCCGATTTTCCTGATTTTTTTGCATGAAGGCTTCTTTTGTGGTATGGAACATGAATAGCCTTGTGGAGAATAGCAATGCAAACTTTTATTTTTTCAGTTAATTTTTGGGCCACCCTAATGGGCACATGATGAGAAGAGAGGATGATTAGGTGGGACGTAGGGTGCTGGAAATGGAGGTGCCGGGACGGAGAAGAGGTAGACTGAAGATGAGGTGGAGGGATTGCGTGGGGGCAGACATCCGGGAGAAAAATTTGGACGAGGACATGGTGCGTGACAGAAGTGAATGGAGGAGACAAGAACAGCGACCCCATAGAGAGATGGGATTTAAGCTGCAGAAGAGGTTAGGTTAAGTCGTAATATTTTCATTAGTTTTAACGTTTTATTTGATTAGGTATACGCGGACAAAGTTGGGGAACGCAACCTACACTAGCATAATGTAGGGGAACGTAAACTACACTAGACACCACAAAGGGACGTAAACTACACTTGCTCCCAAAATCCTTTTCAATCACGGAAAAACACGCTCAACTGTAGTCGTTATGACGGAATAGCAAAAGATGAATCCTGACTTTTCATTTCAGGAAACATCGCACAACGATCGGGTTGAGCCAAAAAAAAAAAAAAAAAAAGGCAGATTTTTCACTCTCCTTGCGATATTCCACACATGTTCAAGGTTTCTATTCTGTCCCATCACATAGCAGTCCCATTACTGAGTGTCTCTCATTCCAGTCAACTATCCATGTTTTATAAGACCAGTATCTGCAAAAGCTACGTAAAAGTTTAGTAGAATCCAGGGAGGGTGATGGGAAAGTTCAGAGGGGTGTATACGTGAAAAGAAATCCCTGAACATGACGCCACTTAGGCATATCGAGGTTAAACAGGTCAAATAAATGACCTAAAGCTATATTGTATGATCAGATTTCGCAAAGAAGCTACAACGAGGCTGAAGTTTTAGTGGCTGATAGACTATGGAATCAGCCGATTGCTACAATAGTTCCTGGAATCAGAAAAAATACGGAAAAAAAAAAACGAGCTATGGAAAATGAATTAAACGGATTACAGGTTAAGCAAATATATACACCAAGGAAAAATAAGGAGATTTAAAGATCGTGTGTATTCAACAATACACCTTGTCAAGGAATAACAAGTTTGTCATTCATCCTGTGCAAGGGGTGCACTAGAGCTAATTGCACTTGTGTGTGTAGTACATGGCCATAGTCTAAACTTAACAAATATGAAATTTCATCGATAAGAGTAGCGGAGGAGGAGTGCGCGTTTGGAATGGCTGGTAATTTGGGATTACGGCCAGGATTTATTAATACTGCGCTTCCTACAGTTAACAGATTGGAGTAAACCAACTTTTCATTACTTCGATATATATACCGGGTGTACATAAAGTCAGGATCTATTTCTGTGAAGCACTTTGAAATTATATGGAATTCAATCATAAAATGATAGTGGTAACATTTATTAAATAATTAAGAGTAGGATTCGACGTGACGCCCATCAGTATCCCTGCACAGCTCAAATCGTTCCGCAGCATTTCTAAACACATTCTGGAGCATTTGCGGGGTTATGTTATCTACAGCAGTTCGTATACGTAAGTTTTCAAGACTCGTAATCTTTCGTCTGATAGACGTGCGATTTGATAAAGCCCCATGCAAAGAAATCTAAAGGGGTTAAATCTGGTGATCTCGCTGGCCAAGGTCTGTTGCTTCCGCGTCCGATCCAGCGATTTGGAAAACGTCCATTTAGATAATCCTGAACAATTTTGTCAGTGACAAGGAGCACCATGTTGATAGACGACGGTACTAACAATCCTATCCCCGTCGTCTATCAACATGATGGTGCTCCTTGTCACTATGCCAAAATTGTTCAGGATTATCTAAATGGACGTTTTCCAAATCGCTGGATCGGACGCGGAAGCAACAGACCTTAGCCAGCGAGATCACCAGATTTAACCCCTTTAGATTTCTTTGCATGGGGCTTTATCAAGTCGCACGTCTATCAGACGAAAGATTACGAGTCTTGAAAACTTACGTATACGAACTGCTGTAGATAACATAACCCCGCAAATGCTCCAGAATGTGTTTAGAAATGCTGCGGAACGATTTGAGCTGTGCAGGGATACTGATGGGCGTCACGTCGAATCCTACTCTTAATTATTTAATAAATGTTACCACTATCATTTTATGATTGAATTCCATATAATTTCAAAGTGCTTCACAAAATAGATCCTGACTTTATGTACACCCGGTGTATATATAATATATATATATAATATATATATAAGCGTAGAATAGGGTAGTTGTAAATAGGTTGACAGCTCATGAACGAGAAGAGATCTGGTAAAACTATGTTAGACTATGGTATGGCCTTATTTCCCTTTGATATAATTTATTCTAATAGTCAAAAAATTTGGACCAATTATTATAGACGAACCAGTCATTGTAAAAAGTAGTCAGTTTCTCACCTTTGCGAAACTTCCGACACTAATTTCCTCCTTCCTATTTCTGAATATAATATACTCAACCTTAATATGCTTACTGGGATGACTTAAATTATGACTACCAAGATCATTATGGCATAGTTCTCTAACTCAAAAAGGAGGTCCTCACAAAATTTTAGGGACGGTTCTCTTATTCCAGAGAATTACAACATTGGTAGGGGTTGTCCAACCAAAGTGAACTAAACCATTCCTCTATTTCAGCGAAGTTAATACTGTACGGACAAAATTTTTTCCACTGGGATGAAATATACAATTAATCTTCAATGATTCCCAAGTAGTATCCAAAGTTGTTAAGTTTAGTGGTGCAAACTTTCTTTCCAGAGCAGTTTCTCTACGTGTACATGGAAGCCTTCATAATTTAATTTATTTAGCGTACTGACCCAAATCTAAATCTATTAATTTTGAAGACAAGGTCATGACAGTTCAGTTCAGTTCAGAAGGTAGCTACTCGTGGTTCGGATCTCACAAAAATGTAGGTCCCCCCGTCACACGACCCTGGTTGTTACGAAATTAAACTAGAAACACTTGGTTAATCCCACTTTTATTTACTCCAGATATACATGGTGTCCCAAAAAAATGTACTCTTAGACAGCCCTTTACTCATAATTTTATTTGTTTCAGGCCATACTAACGTGAATATAATGGCAGACGTACGACTAACTTTTGAAGAAAGAAAATTTGTCAAAGTACTACTGGAAGTACGAAAACGTCACGGAAGTGCAAAGACAATTTAGACGACAGTTTCACAGAGATCCACCAACGCGACGCACCATTGCTCGTATCAGAGATAAGTTTGAAACAAATGGAACTGTTCAGGACGTCCACAAGCAACGTTCTGGAAGACCACGGACATCCACCAGCCCCGCAAGAGAAGAACTGCTGGAAACCCTCCTCCGATCCCCAAAGAAATCCATACGACAATCGGCTCGTGAGATAGGAATCCCAAAATCGAGCGTCCATCGCATTTTGAAACGAGTCCATTGGAAAAGTTACATTCCAACATTAATCCACGCTCAATGAAGATGATCCTGACCGGAGAGTTGGATTTTGTGAATGGTACCTGGACAAAAGCGCGGAAGATACAGCGTTTCCAGACAAAATTGTCTGGAGCGATGAGGCCTCCTTTAAGTTAAATGGCTCAATTAATCGACATAATTGCACCTACTGGGCTCCTCAAAATCCGCATGTTACTTTGGAACAACATTTGAACTTACCAGGGGTTACAGTGTGGTGTGGGATGTCAGCATTGGGCATCGTAGGACCATTCTTTTTTGACCAAACTGTCACTGGTGCCGTTTACCTAAACTTACTGCAGGAATCCGTCGGTCCATGCATTGAAGAGATGTTTGGTGACGAAGAGAGTTACTTCCAGCAAGATGGAGCACCTCCCCACTACCATCGTGATGTAAGGGCCTATCTCGATGCAACTCATCCGAGCACATGGATTGGGCGCAGAGGTTGCGTTGAATTCCCTGCACGTTCACCAGACCACACCAATGGACTTTTTTTTATGGGGATATGTGAAAGATAAGGTTTACGCCGCAAAACCTGCGACAGTGAGTTGAAAGAGGAAATTGAAAGACAATGTCTCGCAATTCCAAATGAAATGATTCGTAATGTTATCGAATCCATTGGTCCGCGTTATCAGCTGTGTCTGGAAAATGGTGGTCATCAGTTTGAACATTTGCGAACACGTAGGAATGAGTAGACTAGACTAGGGGGAAAAGACTAAACTTTTCTTTAATTTAACCTATTAGACTTGTATCTATGTCAATAAACACTGCATTTATTGTCATTCAAAGTGTGAGTACATTTTTTTGGGACACCCTGTAGTTTCCAAAAAATTCACCTAGGACCAGTTTCCATTATGTACATTACAACAAATTCTTAGCTTCGCAATACCAAATTAAGAAAAAATATATCTTATTCTATTCCAGATATTTATTTATAGTCATTTCTTGCTTTGTTTGGAAATTGAATCGCCATTTCGTGTAACATTTAATTTAAATTCAAAATTTTGAGTTCTAAAATTTTTATACAAAAACAAATATACATTTCTAGTGAAATACAAAAATTAGTTATCACAGCATTAAGGCAATTCAGATTGAGAGTCCCAATATAAACTATACAAACGGGTATCGGGGGAAGGTGGTTACACAGTTTTAAACCTCCACCACCCAACAAGTTTTAGCAAGTGGAGAAATTAAGCACACTACTTTTAAAAGTTTCTACTGCACCAACTACTCCATTAAAAGTTTATTAAAATATAAATCGCTGAGAATACAAACTTTGTAAATACAGAATTATACATTTACTTATCTACGTTACGAATACATACAAACCAACATGATTTAACGTAATCACTAAAATATTACACTATGTATTTGTTTACATAGAAGTACTTTTGAACTTTGTTAAAAAGTTGAGAAAAGGTAATTTATAGTAGCCTGTATAAAAATAAGAAAGTTATGCTTAAGTACCGACACCACTATTTTCTACTAGGGCTATACTTAAGAGTAATAAGAGTAAATAAATAAAATATATATATATATATATATAGGGTGATTCAAAAGTCAGGTTACATAGTGCTTTTCTGCAGGTAAATGAGTTACGAGATGTTATCGAAGGAGGAGCGCATTGATGTGATATTCCTAGCTGGCTGCACAAGTGCATTGCCGTTAACGGTGGCCATATCGAACATGTGATGTGATTATTCCCCTGTATCATTACATAATACAGTATTTCCCTACGTAACGACTTTTGAATCACCCTGTGTATATATATATATAAACTTTAGTGTGCAGCTATCACTCTTACTGAAAGTATTAATCCAAATATATCCGTTCTCAAAGAACGGATTTATCTTGTGTACCCGATAACAAATTGGTTAATTTAGCAACAAATTCCAACCACTTAATGAAGTGAAAAATAATAGTTTGAGCAGAGAAGAACCAAGTATTTTTGAAGAATTCACTTCAAAAAAGTTTTATTCTACTGTAGTGATATGTAGTGTAATTGCCTGAAAGTTTAATTTCACCTTACAAAGGCTCAAATTTGTAATAGTTTATCAACATCAAAAGGCTGAATTGAAGATTCGAAACTAATCTACAGATATTACACGCAACATTGCACTAGTCTACCCTCACTTGCTATACGCAAGTACTTTCCATTCTCAGCTTTTTAACTTTAAAGCTACGAACAAAACTATAAACAAAAGGAAGTACTTTTGTACGTCTTAAACACGGCTTAAATTAAGGAATGTTAAAATAAGGACGGTAGTAGCAAGACCTCAAATCTCCGATGGAATGTGGTTAATGCAGGAACGAACTGAAATTAAATCTCATTTTAGCCGTTAAACAAGAAATAAATGTCCCTTAATACGGACTCATTTTCCGCAACTAACAATTTGAAGACTATATATTTCGGGAAAACCTATTTCTAAGGCTCCACAGACAAATGTTAAAACAAACATTTAACTTCATAAAAAGACACGAAACTGAACATTTAAAATGAATTTTATCAAAACTAAAATTAGGTAAAGAAACTAGTAAAAAAATAACTGCTCTAGAATAAAAACTAATATTAGCTAACAGATTTGAACAATTAAATTTAATAAAAAAAGTACTAAAACTGAGCGATAACCAAACATAAGAATTTTAAAGTTCCTCAGTCGGGGTTTTCTGCAGACACCACTGGATTAGTGTGCCCAGATTCCGTGGGAGAGTAATCGTGCGATTCTTTAGCTATCGGCACTCGAGAGGACTCTCGAGTTATAAACACACTCGAGTTAGTTTGACGCTGTAGGAGATAACCAACGATACCCAACGCTATTAACACTATACCAACAACGAAGAACACGGAAAGAAGAGAAGTTTTCACGACCTGAAATTAAGAGTTGGAAATAATAAACATAGCAAGACTCAAAAAAAATTAATTAAACCACAATAAAACATTTGAAATAAACACTTTCGGGCTATTCTAAGGTCTTTAGTGATGTACCGATTCCAAATTCAAATGTACCGATTCTTTGATTACATTTTGAAAAAGCAATTCACTTCATAAACTTGAAAGTTTTCACATTAGCGTAAATGCTTTTCTTTAACTACAATATATGGTACCAGAATGTTACTCGTCTACCATAGGTAAAAGTGATGTTAAATAGTTATTATTCAGTGAAGATCATTTTATTTTCATAAATTGAATACCAATATTTAAAGTAACTGGTTTTCCTTATTGAAGGCATTTTCTTTCAACAACAAAATTTCTTATTAAAATTTAAAGGCCCTGGTAACCTTCATATTTGTAAAATTAAAAATGCTTAAAAGTAGAATTTATAATTTAAACCCTCAATATGGAGTGATTACAATAGTTTAATATTTAAAGCTTGGCTAAATAGAGAAAAATTTAAATTTATGGGCAACTTAAGCTTTGCCCCTTTTCGTGAATGGAGAATTTTATACAATTACACTTTGGGAATCCCCCCCCCCCCCCCCCACCTGTTCAGTTTTATATAAACTTTAATGAAAATTAAAACTTCAAAGAATTGGTACGAGAATTGGCTAAATTTGCTCGATACCGATTAATCGGTGCACTAATCTTCATCACCCTTAAACTTCGTTGTGTGAAACCACTCGCGACAAGTTAAAAACTTTCATTCCATAAAAATTCGACGATTTTCTTAGTCTAATTCAAGTTTCCTTCCACTAGTGAAAAGCAACTGATAAGACTCGGAATCAGTAGAGATCGAAGGGTGGGGGGTGGACTCCCACATCACCCAAACCATCACAGTACCTCGCCACCATCGCCTCTGGTTAGGAGGGGGCCAAAGGTCAACGTCCGCAAAAACGCCCCCCAACCCCGATACAAGCCAAAATCAATATCCAAAGTATCAGATACCGCGGCCCTGGAGACTCCATACGTTACGGAATAGTGGGGAAAGATGGATTGAGGAAGGTTGTTCCAGAGTTGACCGGTAGAGTACATGAAAGATTGAAAATACCGATTAACCCTTGCATTAGAGTTGGACAGAAAATGGATGAGAATGTATCAAGTCTGGTACTGCACGCTCTCCTTAGAGAAGGTATAAAGTTAGTATTCAAGAGAGCAGTATCCATTATAGAGATAGTAGAGCGAGGCACAGTGCGGCGAAGAGAAGGATTGAAAACGGTAAGAGGCGAAAAATGGACAGCTTTTGGTTCCATTCAATCAAGTAAAGATGTGTGGGTTTAGCTACCAGACATGAGAAGCATACTCCATACAGGAGTACGGGGGGGGGAGGGGGGCAAGAACCCTGTACAGAGCCTGCATCAGAGTGGGGCGAAGAAACTGCGGAGCCAGTACAACACGCTTAACCTCTTTGAAGCAGTTTTAGAAGTTAGCCCATGTGATCTTTCCAGCAAAGATCACGAAAAGAGGAAACCCTCAAGTTAAAAAAGAGGAAAGAGTTGTCTACTGTTAACACAAGGGAATAGTAACTTGAAAGATTCTGACAAGTAGACATGAAGGAACTGGGTTTCCAAGGATCTCACCAGTCAAAGAGTAGAGAAATAAGTCAGGTGCGCCATAGGCTCCTCACGCGAATCATGGTGGGACTGTTTAGGGATGCTTTGTAAAGATGCAGAAGTGAAGAGTGGAGTCAATTGGCATAGGAGTGGATAGGACAGCAAGTGCTACTTCATAAATCACTGATACATAAAAAGACGACTAGGTGACAGGAAAGAACCTAGTAACACCACTATTAATAGTTTTAGGAAAACAATTACCGTCTACAACCGAAGCTATAGATCGGCCAGAAAGGGAAAAAAAGATTTAGGAACCGGAGGAGGGCCGTTTTGAAATTAAAGATTTGTGCCAGACAAAATATTTTGTAGAGTCTAGCGCAAGAGCAAAGGCTTCACCGAAATCTCGAGGATGACGACCAAGAGCCAGAGATATGAAAGATAGCCAGTTGAACGTCCCTTACGGAACGGGTATTTAAGAATCTTTCTATTACGGATACTCGAAAAACAGAAATCGAGGCAATTGGATGACAGTTGGGGGGGGGGGGGGGCTGAGCAGTCGCCCTTCTCTGGGATATGTTGACTGAAAGCGAACTTCCAGCAGGAAGGAAAAATACCGGGTGCGACAAAAGTAACGCCCTTTTAATAATTGTATCTTTAGTTTTATACAGTACGGTGTCCCAAAAGTCAACATACATAGGGAAAATTAGCACTTTTTACAACATTCTCTACACGATTGCCATTTCTTTGTAAACACACGGATGCGTCTCCCACTCATGGTGAACTCGTGTTAACACATTTGGTGTTATGGACGTAATTGCACTTCGAATGCGTTCCTTTAGGCGATCCATGTTCTGTATCTTTTCCTGGTACATTACGTCCATAACACCAAATGTGTTAACACGAGTTCACCATGAGTGGGAGAGACGCATCCGTGTGTGTTTACAAAGAAATGGCAATCATGTAGAGAATGTTTTGTAAATAAAGTTACATTTTGCTAAAAAGTGCTAATTTTCCCTATGTATGGAGACTTGGGACACCGTATAATTTATTTTTTTTATTTTTACAGAAATTCTGAATAAATATGGCCTTGCGATTGACGAGAACAAAGAGTGAAAGCAGTTAAACATTACCAAAACAATAACAATGGAGCTAAAGCCGCTCGTTTGTTATCAGAAGAATTTAACATTCGACAAGTGCAAAGCCGCAATATCAAGTCTAATTAGGAAATTTGAAAGAACCGGAAGCGTAAGTGATGCCACAAGATCAGGAAGGCCAGTTTCAGCAACAACCTTAGAAAAGTCCGATGAATTAAGAGAATCATTGTTGCACACTCCTCAAAAATCCAGTAGACGTCTTTCTACAGATTTGGGTATCAGTGACAGAAGTGTCCGTAGACTCTTAAAGAACAAGATGAAGCCTTACACAAAGGTGGGCAGGACCTAGTTCCAAAAGGATCGAATTCCAGGAACTCTGTCCTTTTTAAGGACCGTGAGCGGGAAAGTAGGTCCTTTTCTCAGTGAGGACCGAAATGAGGAGCGACGGTCCATTTTTAAGCAATTCCGGACAGTCCTGTCTGGACGATCTTTTTTAGTGATTTTAGTGTGTAGTGATTATGTGAAGTTCTAAAGAAGATGGATCGTTTCCTCCAGAAGACTCGGAAGACTCGGAAAGACAGACAAACTTGTTTCAACACCTGGCACCATCCAGTGCCGCCGTGGAGAGGCTCTTCTCTTTGGGGAAGGACGTCCTCAAGCCGAAAAGGTCAGTACTCGGTGACAGCCATTTTGAAATGCTAGTCTTCTTGAAGGGAAACTCAAGCATTTAACTTAACTTTTTTTCATCATTTATGTATTGTATTAATTATAATTTATGTTAATAAAATTAAAGATTTCCGGTGTCTTTAATTTCATTTTAATCAAATTTTTCACTTATATTATATACTGGTCAAAAAAAGAAAAGCAATTAGCTTGCATATGGTGTAAAATTTAAGTTTAGTGGTATTATCAGTTTCAAGATTATGGTTAAATGTTTGTTCAAATCTTTTAAAGCCACTTAGTGCATGTTTTTAAACCTGACTAATCCCGGTTAAGACGCCATTTTGTTACAAACAATAAACAGATTAAATTGAATGTATTCTTTATGAAGGCATGCATTTTTTTTTACTTCAAAATACACACTGCCCGTTGAGAAAACCAAACTTTTTCCCGCGATTGAGGCATGCCACGACTCAGAGGTCGTGCCTTGGGCATGTTGGATGCAGGCATGTCTACTGTCCAAGTTGCACAACGAATGCATGTGCATCCCAGCACAATCTCTAGGCTTATTAGACGGTACAATGCCACAGGAAGTGTTCAGGACCTGCCAAGACGTGGGCGACCTCGTGTGACGACCCAACGTCAGGATCGCCACATTGTACTGCAGCACCTGCGTCATCGGCAGCGGAATGCTCGTCAGACAGCCAGACACCTGGTATCCACAACAGAATTAGTGACCAGACCGTCAGAAACCGACTCCGTAATGCAGGACTCCGATCCCGCAGGCCTTACAGAGGTCTTTTCTCACTGATTCAAGAAGGTAACGACGCCTGCAATGAGCCTATCAGCACCGTGACCTATCGTGGGCCTATCAGCTCTGACTGACCAGCGCTACAGGGATTCTTCATCCACATGTTCTTCCATTCATGAGGCAACATCCAGAATTGGTGCTCCTGCAACAGGACAATGCCAGACCTCATGCAGCCAGGATAGTGCAGGCGTACCTGCAGGGACAACAGGTGCAGACCTTACCATGGCCAGCCTTCAGCCCAGACATGTCACCGATAGAGCACGCATGGGATGAACTTGAAGAACGGCGAGTTCGCAGACGTCAGCATCAGAACATCAGGGAAGTGACCAATGCAATTATTGAAGAGTGGAGGGCCATCCCTGTTGCTTTCCTGCAGACTGTTGAGGTCGATGAGGGCCAGACTCCAAGCCTGTATTGTGGCTAGGGGTGGCCATACACGTTATTGACTGTTTATGTTATGTTAAAGAATCATTTACTATATACTGAGTCCTCATGTTTATTAATAAATCTCAAAAATTGCGTTTCTTTTTTTGACCAGTATATATAAGGACCGAGTCGTTACTAGGTCCTATGTTCAGAGAGGACCGGGACCGTCAGTCCTTTTTGAGGCCCGGGTGCCCACCTTTGGCCTTACATTCCTCGCGTGTTACAGAGCTTACATGATGGAGATGCAGATAGACGATTAGAGTTTTGCGAAAATTTCCTGAATAAAGTCAATGAAGATGAGACCTTTCTTGATAAAATATGGTGGTCAGATGAGGCAACATTCAAATTGAACGGGCATATCAATCGCCATAATTGTGTGTACTGGAGCGATGTTAACCCACATGTTATCTTGGAAAAAGACGTTAACCTACCAGGAGTGACAGTTTGGGCAGCCATCTCTTCCATGGGAATAATAGGCCCGATATTCTTTGATAGTACTGTTAATCAAGATAATTATTTACAAATGCTGCAAACTGAATTCTGGCCGAGAGTTAGAAATCAGAATGGAATTTACTTTCAACAGGATGGTGCGCCACCGCACTATGGGTTACTCGTTAGGGAATGGTTAAATTTAAATTTCGAAGGGAGGTGGATAGGACGACGTGGAGCAATTGAGTGGCCAGCACGATCGCCAGACCTAACACCACCTGACTTTCTTGTGGGGTGTACTGAAAGATCTTTTTTACAAGGTCAAACCGAAAACACTTCCTGAATTAAGACGAACAATTCGTGAAAAATTTACTACAATTAACGTAGAAATGTGTCAAAAGGTTTGTAGAAGTGTTGCTGGTGGGGTTCAGTGTTGTATTGAACACCAAGGGGAGCATTTTGAACATGATCATTAGGTTAGTAAATGTATGTAGAGTACATTTTTTTAAGGTGTATTGAGCCAACCACAAAATTAATTAAATTCGTTATTTTTTAGTTTTTACTGAGAAAGTACTTATTTTTCTTAACCTTATTTCTCTTAAAATGCTGTAATTGATTTATTTCCTTCAATAAACGAGAATAAACTAAAAATGGCGTTATTTTTGCCGCACCCGGTACAAGAGGAAACGCAGGAAAATTTGCTTATGCAGCGTGGCAACACGATCACAGTTCTTGGGAAGAAGAGGGAGAGTAATCGTGCGATTCTTTAGCTATCGGAACTCGAGAGGACTCTCGAGTCATAAACACACTCGAGTTAGTTTGACGCTGTAGGAGATAACCAACGATACCCAACGCTATTAACACTATACCGACAACGAAGAACACGGAAAGAAAAAGTTTTCACGACCTGAAATTAAGAGTTGGAAATAATAAACATAGCAAGACAAAAAAATGAATTAAACCACAATAAAACATTTACTTGAAATAAACACTTTCGGGCTATTCTAAAGGTCTTTAGTGATGTACCGATTCCAAAATTTGGCAGATGCCGATAACTATACATTCTTTGCTTACATTTTGAAAAAGCAATTCACTTCATAAACTTGAAAAGTTTTCACATTAGCGTAAATGCTTTTCTTTAACTATAATATATGATACCAGAATTTGTTACTCGTCTACCATAGCTAAAAGTGATGTTAAATAGTTATTATTCAGTGAAGATAATTTTATTTTCATAAATTGAATACCAATATTTAAAGTAACTGGTTTTCCTTATTGAAGGCATTTTCTTTCAACAAAATTTCTTATTAAAATTTAAAGGCCCTGGTAACCTTCATATTTATAAAATTAAAAATGCTTAAAAGTAGAATTTATAATTTAAACCCTCAATATGGAGTGATTACAATAGTTTTGTAATATTTAAAGCTTAGCTAAATAGAGAAATTTAAATTTATGGGGCAACTTAAGCTTTGCCCTTTTCGTGAATGAAGAATTATACAATTACACTTTGGAGATTCCCCCCCCCCACATGTTCAGTTTTATATAAACTTTTTTAATGAAAATTAAAACTTCAAAGAATTGATACGAGAATCGGCTAAATTTGCTCGATACCGATTAATCGGTGCACTAATCTTCATCACCCTTAAACTTCTAAGTTGTGAAACCTCTCGCGACAAGTTAAAATTCTTGCATTCCATAAAAATTCGACGATTTTCTTAGTCTTAATTCAAGTTTCCTTCCACTAGTGAAAAGCAACTGATAAGATTCGGAATCAGTATAGAGACCGAAGGGTGGGGGGTGGACTCCCACATCACCCAAACCATCACAGTACCTCCCCACCATCGCCTCTGGTTAGGAGGGGGCCGAAGGTCAACGTCCGCAAAAACGCCCCCCAACCCCGATACAAGCCAAAATCAATATCCAAAGTATCAGATACCGCGGCCCTGGAGACTCCATACGTTACGGAATAGTGGGGAAAGATGGATTGAGGAAGGTTGTTCCAGAGTTGACCGGTAGAGTACATGAAAAATTGAAAATACCGATTAACTCTTGCATTAGAGTTGGACAGAAAATGGATGAGTATCTAAAGTCTGGTACTGCACGCTCTCCTTAGAGAAGGTATAAAGTTAGTATTCAAAAGAGCAGTATCCATTATAGAGATAGTAGAGCGAGGCACAGTGCGGCGAAGAGAAGGATTGAAGACGGTAAGAGGCGGAAAATTGACAGCTTTTGGTTCCATTCAATCTAGTAAAGATGTGTGGGTTTAGCTACCAGACATACGAGAAACATACTCCATACAGGAGTACGGGGGTGGGGGGCAAGAACCCTGTACAGAGCCTGCATCAGAGTGGGGGCGAAGAAACTGCGGAGCCAGTACAACACGCTTAACCTCTTTGAAGCAGTTTTAGAAGTTAGCCCAAGTGATCTTTCCAGCAAAGATCACGAAAAGAGGAAACCCTCAAGTTAAAAAAGAGGAAAGAGTTGTCTACTGTTAACACAAGGGAATAGTAACTTGAAAGATTCTGACAAGTAGACATGAAAGAACTGGGTTTCCAAGGATCTCTTCACCAGTCAAAGAGTAGAGAAATAAGTCAGGTGCGCCATAGGCTCCTCACGCGAATCATGGTGGGACTGTTTAGGGATGCTTTGTAAAGATGCAGAAGTGAAGAGTGGAGTCAATTGGCATAGGAGTGGATAGGACAGCAAGTGCTACTTCATAAATCACTGATACATAAAAGGACGACTAGGTGACAGGAAAGAATCTAGGAACACTATTATTAATAGTTTTAGGAAAACAATTACCTCTACAACCGAAGCTATAGATCGGCCAGAAAGGAAAAAAAAAAAAGACTTAGGAACCGGAGGAGGGCCGTTTTGAAATTAAGGATTTGTGCCAGACAAAATCTTTTGTAGTCTAGCGCAAGAGCAAAGGTTTCACCGAAATCTCGAGGATGACGACCAAGAGCCAGATATGAATGATCGCCAGTTGAACGTCCCTTACGGAACGGGTATTTAAGAACCTTTCTATTACAGATACTCGAAACTGAGAAATCGAGGCAATTGGATGACAGTTGGGGGGGGGGGGGGGGGGCTGAGCAGTCACCCTTCTCTGGGATATGTTGACTGAAAGCGAACTTCCAGCGTTCAGCCCAGATAGGGCATAACATTTTTGGAAGATTCTAATTTCAGATAATTAGCATGGGAAAGGAGATGGGGGAAACCACTAGAATCTTCCAGAGTTCAGCTTTATTGGAAGATTGCAACCGAGCCAGAATGGAAAAGGGGAAGTAAAGTTACTGGAGGTTTTCGCTAGGTGCGAGAATTAAATAGGTTTTCACAATTTTGTCTGACGAATGAATTTTTGGAAAGTGGAACAGACTTCGCAAGATTTCAGTTAATTTTGAATTAAAGTGCAAATTTGAATCACTTCTTTCTGCGAGAAATTCAGTTAAACTAGTCCTAAATTGCATTAACAACAGTTAAAAACTGAAAATATAGCAACACTAGTAAATTCAAACCAACGCCCATGTTTCAGTGGGTAACAGTTCCCCAATAAGCGAAGTGAAGGAACTGAGGCTGGGGTTCGATTCACGATGGTGCTGGTAAATAACCCACGAGTTAGTGCAATGAATCGCTTTAGTATGGCCTGAGCATCGTGCTAGTTTCTGACCCTCCTGACCGACTTAACAGCGAAATAAAAGATTCTATAAAACTTACCTTGGGTAAATTAGTCGATTTTTCGAGCAGAGAAATTATTTCAGGCGGAAGTTTATCTACACCCTACAATTAGAAATTTTTAATTGTAAACAAAAACACGTTCAAAACTGCAATATTTATATAAGAGAAATGTGAGAACTTAAATTATTTACATAGTGAACCGAAATATATCCATCCCACTTTCATCAATGTGAAAGTTCTATTTGGGGAACAGAAGTTTTAACCAAAATATTGGTGTCCTAGACCTAGACCACGATATACTTACATCTTCAAACCAGAGAACAGGAAATACCATGGGAGTCATATTAGCGACAGGTTTCACTTCGGTCACATTTAAAGTGAAGAAATTAATCTGGACTCGAGCTTGGGCGGCTAAAGGCATACCTAGTTGCTGTTGGAATAAAAATATGAAAAGCTGAAAAACAAGGGCATCGTAACGAAACTTCGTAAAGTATTCACAATATATTTAATAAAACCGCTCATCCGAGTTGAAGTTGTACCCTTTAGGAACAAGAGTACTCTTGTTCACATGCAACCCGCAACCCACTGAAAACCTAAAAAGGTTAACCCTAAACAGAAAAACTTACAAGTTAGTACTTTTGTTAAACCATGTTTAACCCTAGACAGTATACGTGGGGTACCAGGTATCCCAGCACTTTCTTTGAATGGCAAAAGTGGACCTATACTGTCTAGAGCAGGGGTTCCCAACCTTTTTTTTGGCTGTGTAACCCCTCTATGGCTTCGACAAGTGCCCGTACCACCCCTCTACTCAAAATACTATAGCCGCTACACAGTTTTCCGTGCGCGCTTTCCCATGTGAAAGTTATTTCACAAGCAGGATACCGCGTAGCCTCATTTGGGAACCCCTGGTCTAGAGTTAAAAGGACTAGAGAAACTCCGGTCTAAACTTATTAACTGGTAAACTGTACTGCTTCAATTCGTACTTTTGATAGCAGTTCAAAACCGTTAGACTACTATAATTTAAAACCTACTTACAGGATTAACATCAATAAAGAGGCTATGTTTTAAGGGATCTGGTTTGAGGCCAGAGACTGCATCCAGATACTTCTGATCAGCCTGATAGAAATGAGGCCAAGACAAAATGGAGGAAACATCTGCAACGAAAGGAAAGCCTATAATACACATTAGTGGATTTTTCGCACAGAAGGATTGCATCCAATTAAAAATTCATCCCTTAAGGTGGTACATCTATCTACTCGTTAGATAGAAATAAAGCTTTCAGCTTGCCTAAAACACCGTTTTGGATATTACCTAGAAATTAACTTTCCTTTTCGATAGTAACGTTAAGTTTGAAAGATACAACAGATACGAGTTAGGATTTTAGAAGCCAAACTTGAAGAGCATTTCAGCAATGACGGCTAAAATTTTTAGTGCAGTTTCAAAAAACCAAGACTAGTTCCAAATGTGCAGCGTTTACAGCAGGGTAAATTTATTTCCTATCCACAGGCAACATTGATAACATTTGATTAGGACACTAGTGTAGCCATTACCCACATACTTCAATGGAAAGTCAACTTCTGGAACAAGACTTCCCTTAGTATTGGTACTATCGTATTTACCAACAGTACGAAGAGCAAAGCTTTTGGGATCTATTAGTAATCAAAATCGCGGCTCCTCATACCAAACAAGTGTTCCATTATTTAGTTTCAGCCTTAACCCACTTTTACACTCACTGAATGTGCATGCGCTAATATTAAACACTCCTCCACCGATGCAAGGGGGACCACCGACACAGAAGCACTTGTTTTCAGGCCTCTTTGAAACATCCGCGAACACGTCTTGTGGAGGAGTGAATCTGAAAAATTCAAGTCATCAGTAATTGTAGGACTAAAGTCACGAATGGAAAGTTTCTCCAAATTTTCTAAATATTCACAATTCCCGTTTTTAATTAAAGATTTGTTTCGGCTAATTTAAAAAGCATCTTTAATTCTAAATTTTACTTGGTCTAACTGCACAACCAGTACCAGAGGTGGGTAGTAGTAAAGTAGATATACTTAAGTAACCCATACTTTAGTTGTTTTGGGAAATTACTTTCTAGAAAAAAAAATTAATACTTTTACTCTAACTCTAGTACAATCTTGGGAAAAATTTTGTACTTTAACTTAAATACAATGTTACAAAAATCTGAAAAATACGAAGTAACAGCTGTATGCTCGACACTCAAAATTGTTAAACAAATTCTGGAAAAACCCTCTTTCAATCTGCCACCTCTCAAGGTCAGGTATATTGAGGGAAGACGCCAAAACCGGATTATTCCAGATTTTTGTTCACCAAAACATTTGGGTTTCATTAGACAATTAGAAGACATTCAGTATAGTATTTTAAGGTAGCCAAGCGACCAGGATAGATTGCAAAAACAAAATCAGCTATTGAAACCAGATATTTTGTACATAATGCATACTTATTATAAATTAAATTATAATTCTTAATATAATAATTCCTACTTATAATCCTAATTCTGTATCCTAATGAAGTAAGCACACCGGACAAAAAATTAGTCACACCTAATAGCACCGATAGTAGGAAGTTCAAGGTCACACAGAGGGCGCTGATGTAGCATTGGTAAGTGACAAGTAGCGGTGACGTAGCACACAGGATCAGATCTGTTTCGTGAGGTGGTGAAGAACAAAGTGTGTTGGATATAGTCTGCAAAATGGGTCGTGAGGCAGACGTTACTCAGTGGCAAAAAGGAGCCATCGTGTTTGGCAGAGCCCACGGACACAAAATGTCTGAAGTAGCCCAATTTGTTGGTGTGTCAACGGGTACTGTCCAGCGAGTTTACAAAGAGTGGTGTAGTTCGCAATCAACTGACAATCGACGGCGTAACTGTGGCCGGAAAACAATTCTCTACAATAGGGGCCGCCGCCATGTTTCTCGTCTAGTAACTGCAAATCGTTTTCAAACCAGAGAACAATTGCTCCAAGAAACCAATGAGGTTCTCCAGCGACCAATTTCCGAACGGACATTGCGACGAGAACTGCATGCGATGGACATCTGGAGCAGGGTACCACGGAAGAGGCCGCTGTTAACAGCAAGTCACAAATTGGCACGTTATAAATGGGCTCAGAGGCACAAAAACCGGACTGCGGCAGATTGGAAACGTGTAATTTGGTCCGATGAGTCCCGTTTTTGTTCTCCAATGATGGGAGGCGACGAGTACATCGCAGGTCCAATGAAGCCTTTAATCCTGAATGCGTCGAAGGTGTTGTTCAGGCTGGAAACAGAAAGTGAAGCGCAGGAATAGACACCCACGGACTCTGGCGGAACTTCCGGACCGGCTGATGAACGAGTGGCAGCAAATCGATGTTCACTACATGCACAACCTCGTAGAGTCTCTGCCTCGCCGGATTCGTGCGGTTATCAAGGCCAGAGGCGCCGTCACACGTTATTAGGTACATTCTGAGAGGGGTGACTAATTTTTTGTCCGGTGTGCTTATATTTGCCATAATGTTCGTTTTATACAGGGTGTCTCAAAAGTCACTATCTATTTTGAAAAATAATGGGAATTACGAAAGACTGGTTTAAGACGAAAAATATATTTATTTCAAAGTAAGTGCCACAAAGAATTAGTGCTATTTATTTATCTGTCTCCACATGGCGACCATCAGTGTCTCTACAGAGCTCAAAGCGATAAGTTGTTTCCCGGAACACACTTTCCAGCATTTGAGGTGTTATTTTCTGAACTGCATCGGTAATACGATTTCGAAGTTCAGCTACATCACTAATTCTTCTACCAGTGTACACCTTAGACTTAATGAAACCCCAGACGAAAAAATCTAATTGTTAAATCGGGTGAACGTGCTGCCCAGGGTTGTGTTCCTCCACGACCAATCCAGCGACCGGGGAAGTGTCTGTCAAGATAATCACGTACAATTATTGCATAATGGCACGGTGAATTAACTTTTTTTAAATACACAAATTTGCACCAGAAGTACATATCTTTATGCCAGCATAGCATTTTTTTAAAAAACATCTAATGTCACCGAAATAGATAGTGACTTTTGAGACACCCTGTATATCAGGTCATCCCATAAGTAATGTTTCTTAGATCGGAATTTGAAAAAAAAAAATTTAATCTAGTATATATTTTCCATCGGAATCAATGACTGCCAACGTCCTACAAGCTTTTCAATGCCATGTTTATAAAATTCAGGTGGTTTTGAGGCAAAAAACGTACAAAGACTGGTGTGCAGGTCATCTAAAGAAGTATACTGTTTCTTGTCAAGATAGTTTTGCAGACTCCTGAAGAGATAATCTGAAGGGGCAAGGTCTGGAGAATGTGGAAGTTTTTCCCACCCAAGCTCCTCAATTTTTGCAGAAGTGATCAGAGCAGTATGAGGACGTGCGTTGTGGTGGTGGAACACGATTCCTTTCCGATTAACCAAAGAAGGCCTCTTTTCTTTTAGTGTAGTGTTCAATCGATCCAGTTGTTGACAGACTTGAGCGGTGATCGTTTGGTTGTGTGGTAATGTTTCAAAGTGTATTACACCACCTTTATCCCACCAAACACTAAGCAACACCTTCCGAGGGTGAAGATTTGGTTTTGGCTGGTATCGCTGGTTCTCCGGCACAAACCCACTATCGACGGCGCTTAACGTTCTGGTACAGTATCCACTTTTCATCACCAGTCACTAAACAGTGCAAAAACAGATCTTGGGAGTTCACGGGAATGAAGAGCTGTGCTAATGTTTACCGGCACCCTGATTGTCGACTGACGATTCATGTGGCACCCATTTTCCTAACTTTTGCAACAACTCTGGAAAGTGCTTATGTCGATGGATGGTGGACGGGGATGAATTGAGTTTCTGGGCCAGTTATTAGAAAGTTGTTGAAGTCTTCAAGTGCGGCTAACAGCAGGTCATCAAACTCAGCAGGGCGTCCAGAGCGTGCTGCATCTGTCAAACAGCAGTCACCATTCCTAAATTTTTGAAACCATCTTTGACATTTCCACATGCAGAATATCGTTGCCATAAACGTCCCGAATGTTTCGTGTTGCTTCAGTAGCACTATTGCCTTTTTTTAACTAAAGCATTATATGCTCTTCCGATACCACCATGTTTATGAGTGGTTCACAAAGCAAAACACGTCTTCACTGGTCAAGGTCTGTAAAGTATGTAGCGAAACATGAGATCTCTTGGATATAACCTTCGGAAAATTTATGCTTAAACCTAATAAGACTAGTTTAAACTTAATCTATCGTAAAAAACATTACTTATGGGATGACCAGATATATTTGTAGTGCATTTCATTTTTGAAAATACTTTTTCAGTACTTAAGTATTTAAAACTTTTGTACTTAAACTCAAGTACTTTTGAGTACATTTTTTAAAGATTACTTTGACTTAACAAATGAAAGTACTTTACCCACCTCTGCTAGCGAAACTTAGCTTTCCAAAAACCTAACTTACATTGGAAAAACTTCCCGGCACAAGTTTAGATTCAAGCATAACTAGAAATGAAAAATTTTAGTTCTCTAGAAACCAGTATCCTCACCTGTAAGACTCAAGATCAGTATGATTGTTCGTATTGTTGTAAGTCAGGGGAAGAGACCGACACAAGTTTTCATTGAACAGGTAAAGTGTTGCATCTTTTTTCACGTGCGGCGGGTAAGAGGTCCCATCAGTTCCGTTTATTCTGTTACACTCTGGCGTGTTCCAAAACTTTAGTTCCCGAGAGAAGTTGAACGTGTCTATGATTGTGTATTTTCTAATGTCTTCAGCTCCAGTAAAAACATTGAATAGGCCATCTGTCGATCCATTTTTCTGGAAATAGTGTACAACATTTATTCATCCACCTCCCATGGGTTACGCGTGAGCATATTAACCATTTTATGCACGTAATCTGGTAACCCATTTCCTATCATCAGTGGGGTGGGCACAATAACAGCTCTGGGACAAGTTACAAACAAGACCACTAGTACAAATAATGTACCATTCCAAACTTGGGAATCAAGAGTTACCTTTCATGACAGGGCTAGGGATATCTTTTGAAGTGTATGAATGGAGACAATGGTCTCGCTTGACACCATTAAACTTCTTCCATTCCTCTTAACACTTAACCACATTTATTCACAGGTACTACACATTACACTTTCCTTTCACGTGGTTTTACTCCCACCTACACAATCAGAATCTTGGGGAAAGTACAAATAGTATTCATTTATGTAACCAAACGAACATAATACTCCATTTTCATCAAATTAGTTTCAGTACACAGGTTTTCGTTCCAAAATTATTTTACAGGAATATCCAATGACAATTTGCGTGTAGAAAACCTAGCATGTTTGAGAGTCTTCACGTTAATTGAACACGAACTTCATACAACTGAACTCTAGGAAAATAGTACAATGTCTGGAATTTTGCCAAATCTTTAAAATCGCCTAAAAACAAAAGTTGCTAATACAGAGTTTAATTTCACTTTTTTGGCAAAAAAAAGTTCTTAAAACAAAATTTTCACAGAAACTTAAGTGATACAAATAAAGTTTTTATAGCCCACTATGCAATGAAAGGAAAATTTATTTTGAAAGTCTTCATTCAATAAAATAATGAAGTTTGCTTAATCTACTTGGTGTGGATTAGTTCCCACAATGAAAACTTATTCTTACTTTATAAAAAAAGCCAAATTTATCAAATGGCAACTGATCTTCCTTTGGTAGATACTTTTTCGCCATTTCAATCAGAGGATCACTGTAGCCCCAAACAAATTCATCTACTGTCTTGTGAATAAATGCAGTTTTATTAAGAACTGCCAGCATGGAGGAAAGTGCAAGCTTGGCCAAACGACCCATTTTTGATATTTTTTGAACAGCAACCTGTGGGAGCATAAATCAAAACCAAGATCCCTTTTATTAGAAAAATGTGGATGGAATTTTATTCATATATTAGTATAACTGATGATTGAACAGATATTATGCCTAAACTACCACTTTGATTACTAATCAGTAATGAGCAACTTAAGAAATTAAAGTAAAATTAAGGTATGCAAGAAACTCCACTCTATACTTGCAAATTGTTTAAAGTAACATTCCATCACTGATTACCTCATTCAAGTTTAGAGGGGCATTATAAAAGTTCCAAGTTTCATTACAAAAAGCCTACTTGAAAATCTACTTACATTAACAGGAACATCCAATGTATGAATGATATCATTTTTAGTGCCATTAGATTCTGACCTATCAAAGTAGTACTCTTTCTTCGTTTGGTAGGTGACTGTTCCATTTTTATGAAATGATATGTTCACTTTTTTCCACTTCTCCCTGCAACAAGTCGCGGACTATTAATTGTTACAAAGCAGTCTACTTTTAATTGAATCAAGCTAAAAACTTAGCCAATTTAACTTCCACATTATCAAAAAAAACTTAAGGCAACTGCTTCACTTCCAACAGAAAATATTTATGAAGCATTTAATTGCTTTTTGTTTTTTTTTAGCATGTGTAAAGAGGTAAAGATAATAGAGTACAAATAAAGATTTAATTTAAACCACCACCTACTGCAACAATGTTATGGTACAATTGGGAAGAAAAAAAAAGTTGGCCTAGAAACATTTCTTAAAAGCACAAAAGTTACTTTTAATTTCTTTACATGCTTTTGTTAAATAAGACCAAAAAAATTACCAATTAGCAATTTTTTTTAGGCTTTAAAAATTATGCTTAAGAGAATTTTCTAAAGCTCTTACGTCCCAGCATTTTTTTGCTATTCATTAGCTAAAATACAAAGTGGAGAAGCTCTGGAAGTTGCTCCATTTAAGTAATGGATTTAATTAGTCTAGTAGAGGGGGGGGGGGAGCATTCCCTTGCTCACAGCTTTACTTTAGCTCACCTGTATGAATAAGGTCCAACCTCTTCAAAGATGGGTTTCTTTTTCAGATTCAAGAATTCTTCACTATTTGTCAGGTTGAAGAAATATATTCTGAGATAAGGCACAATTGGAGGATCAACCCAGAATTTGTACACTTGAGAATGCGAATCATTCTTGATCACTAGTTCCTGTATCAAATTTAATTCAAAGTTAAGTATATTTCAACCTGCGAGGATTATGCGTAAACATACTTAAATGCATTATAACCTATACAACACTCAATGGTAGTTTTTGTGACAAATTTGAAGAGTTTTATGCAAAGTACAGTATTGTTAGACAATTGTTAACATAGCCCTTACCTTATCAATTATAGAATTAATAAAGGGATCAAATAAAAAAGCCGTTATGATTCCAAGTATGAGGCAGATCACACCACAAACTCCAGCTGAAACTATAAATAATTATTAATCATGTTTGTTGGCTGTTGCGAGTCCAGCTATAATTTAACCCTTCAGCAGACCTAACTTTTCTGACTAATGCCAGAATTTTATTAGAGTACCGTATCTATAGATCATTTTAACAGCAAAAATGAAGATAGGCCTAGTAAATAACTAAGATAATACTGTGGACTTTGCTTAATTTCTAATAGAGCTATATCATGACCAGTCACACCTATTTTGATGTTATCCAAGTCAGATAAAAGATCTAAAGCTACATTTTGATAAAGTTTGGCACACACAAAAGCCGAGGGAATTCAAGACATGCCATTTGGAGTAGGAATTTAGTATGAACATCTTGCAATGTATTCTCATTCAGAATGTGATAAAGACAATATAGTGCAACCTTGAGAACCCAGAATCCTAAAATCCAGTTCCACCACTTGCCTAGAAAATTCTAGATTCTAAATCTCCAACATCAACAAACTTGAAAATTTGGGAAAAGCAGTAGTTGGTTAATGTTCATTTTAACACAAGCAGCATCTCTATTATATATAGTTTAATCTACAACAAAAAACAAGACTTCAACAAATACCATTTTTTGTGCAAATGCATGGTTACAAAGATAAAAGAAATTAAAAATCAAAACTTCATTTATTTGAAGATTGGCCAATGACAATAAAACCCACACTAATAGTTTATTTCCACAAAGGTTTCAATGGCCATTGCATCCTCTTCAGGTGAACACAGAAAAATGCCAGTGGGCATCAAAACCTTTGTGGAAATAAACAGTCTATTAGTGGGGGTTTCATCATATTTTGACCTCCAAGTAAAAAAGAAGGTTTTTACATTTATTAGCCAATGACTTTTTCCTTGAATTACATCACTTTTCCAGTTAGTTTTTGCCATAGCTATGGTGCAGTGGGTGTGAAGTAGACCTAATTCACCTCATTTGTGTTATGATCAAAAAAGCCTTTGATTTCTTTTCTAATTAGTGTTACACGTTAGGAATTTTTAGCATTTGGTTAGGTTTAGTTCCCTTTCCTTGTGAAAAAGGAGTGTGGTTTAAGATATCATATTTGATGGAGTATTAGATATTTTTGTTTGCACAAGAAAAATCTGATTCAAATCTGAATTAAATCTGAATTAAATTACTTTGTGGGGGAAAAAAAAAAAATGTTCACATGTTAAAACTTTTATTGCAGTAGTTCATTACTAGGGGGCTAGGGTTGATGCTGCTTTCCACCTACCACTTTAAACACTGTTCTTTGTCAGTTTAGGTACATGTATTCAACATTTTTATACTTTGGAAGTTGAGATAAGATATATATTTTGGCAAGTAAATTAATTATACTGTAATTACTGGTTTTCACTTTTGGTCAAAATTTTATGCCTTGTGTTGTACAGTGCACACATTTAATTTTTCCATTCCAAAATCTAGAAAGGATTTAGTCCAAAGCATTCTGGATTTGCAAGATTGCATTGCAATGGGTTTGTACACCAAATTCCACACTTCAATACATTACATTTGGAAAACCTGAAACCACTGGGGGCTATCAAGGTTATTGAAGTCAAGCTATGTTTTTTAAAATTTTGCAAAATGTTAATCAAGTCAGCTAATTAACAACCATTTACCACCACCAAAGTAACCTACATAAGCTAAGAATATAGAGTACAGTATTTACAATCTACACACACATTCATGACTAAAATTTCTTAAAATTAAGAAGCTACTGTTTACTATTTGAAGTATTTTTGTTGATAAGTCAGTTTTCTAATTTTCTTATGGCCTGACATTATTCCATCAGCTTCAAATGAGAAAGTTATGTACATCTAACCTATTGAAACTCAAGAATTTTTAACATCTATCATATCTCGTACATCTCTCAAAACTAAACAAACATACTAGTTCCTTTAATCTTTCCCTGTATTCCAATCTTCTAGGCTAAGGATAAGCTTGGTTGCACTACATTGCACACCTTCAAGCATATCAATATGTCTAAGGTGAGGTGATGAAGTTTGAATACAATATTCAAAGAGGCCAAACATAAGAACTATAATTTAGACAACTTCCTCACTCTTGCAACTAACATTCCGCTTAATACTTTTGGTAATTGTATACAATATTCCCCTCACCTCAGTTTCTAATAAAAATTATTGCAATGTGTAGAAGATAAAAAAATTTCCTTTAAGTAAAATTTTTCAGTCAATCATATTTATGGAGATATTATTTAATTAATATCCATTTGACATGACTTTTTGATTGGGCTATTTTTTCACTACTCTGCAACTTGGTTGGTTTCTGTTCTGGCTATTTTTTTTTCCTAATTGGATTCAGTTTGGGTAATACCTCAGTTTGATAGTGTTTGTGATAGAATTATGACGTGCTGTTCTTGTAGTTTTGACTGAGAACTTGATTCATCATATGCACTTTAGTCTTCATCTAGGGCACAACTTAACATTACATCATTTGTATAATTTAGGTCTTAAGGGTATGGAGCCCCCATAAAGATAACATCACAAATTGATCAGTATAGGGTTCACTGTGATGCATGATCTTTAGGGGGGCTCCACCAACATACCCCCAAGACCTAAGTTAAATACAAATGATAATGTAATAACATAAGTTATGCACTCTAGTCAAAAATACATTTGGTAATTATTCGTTTTTTGACCCAGTCTCTTTATAATGAGAGTAAACTTCTGGTCAATTTTGAGGCATTCTGCACAAATCTGCCATCCATTTCCTGTGCAAATGCGTAGTTTTAGATATCTTGAAAACTACGCATTTGCACAGGAAATGGATGGCAGTTTCGTACAAAACACCAAAATTAACCAGAAAAGTTTACACTCATCATTTTCATTTAAACAAAAATATCATGACTTAACCTAACCAATCATCAAGGGTGTACACAGGGGTGGATTAACATTTTCTGGGCCTTAGGCTTAGTATGTATGATTGGGCCCTTTTATTCATATACTATAAAAATTTAATTTTCATTGAGGGAGTAATGCATAATAGCGCACAAAACACGAACTACATAAGGTCAACAATGAAAGACGAAAGGTTGAACTACTTGTCATTGATGCACATTGAGTAGGAGCATTTGCATAAAATTGACTATATTATTAATGAATTCACAGGCAAAAAATGTCGCAAATTACAACTTTAAATATTTCTATTATATATGTATTTCAATTTTTATGTATCTCATTTTCTGAAATAAATACTTTTGTTTGATTGTTTTTTTTTACTTATACACATTTTTGGCAGGCCCCTAAGACATCCAGGCCTTAGGCTTCAGCCTGTGCAGCCTATAGGGCTATCTGCCACTGGGCATACAGTTGACCTAACCAGTATCACGTACTGAACTGTCCACAAAATATTAGGACTGATCAATTTGTGATGCGTGATCTTTACAGGGGCTCCACCCCCATACCCCCAAGACCTAAATTATACAAATGATAATGTAATATGTGCCAACCTTGCATGGGTAGTCTGCTAAATTTTGCCTGCCCTTAAACAACATTTATTTTTAGGATTTTTTTTATGGCACCTAAAGACCTTCTGGTCTTTTCTTAAAATACAAGCACTATTGCATTTAGGGCAGGTCATGGATGTCTTAATTATTCCATGATTGAAAAAAAAAAAGTCTAAACTCTTGTCTTCATCAAGGGCAATATGGCGGATCATGTCTTCAAAATCAAGTATGCATAACTGACACGTCATACTTCGTCACAAAAAAAAAAATAAAAATAACTGAACAGAGTTCAGACAAAAAATTGCTAAAAATGATTTTTGTAAAACAGGACAAATTGAATTACATAGAAGTAGCCAGAATCACCAAAAATAAGAAATATTCACCAAATAGTTGATATACAGTATATATATATATATATATATATATATATATATATATATATATAAAAATAGGAAATATATTTTAATAAAAAAACATTTTATACAAATTTGCACAAGATAATATATATATATTTTCTTATTCAGTTTTGATTGGTTATTCAATATATATTGCTGTTATAGCTGGGTGTGACGGTGTGACTGGGTCAAAAAAACAAATAATAACCACACATTTTTCTAGGTTAGGTTAGTTTCCAAAAATAAAGTAATTACACGCTATAAATAAAGGTTTTACATCGATTGTGGTCAAATTTCATAAAATTGAGGAGGGGGATGTTGTATACAATTACCATACTTTGCTTTATTTCTAGCCTCTAAGCACTTAGAAGATTAGATGACTAACAATAATGCCAAGATCTTTCTCCTGTCTTACATCCTCTAACCAGTTTCCTTGCAACTCAACTTTCATTTCTAATATAGCAAGAAGTCTGGCACAAATTAACCGCAGATTTTAAAAAGGAGTGGAACAATGAATTTTATAGAAGTGTACTATATATATTTTTTTTTTTTTTTTTTTTTAAGTTTGGGAAGAACCGATTCGCCTCTATTTAAAAGGGCATATCTCAGCGGAAAAACAAAGAAAAAGTGAGAGGAAAGAGGAAAAAGAAAGGGTGGAGGGGACAGTCGAAGTGGAAAAAGACCAAGGATGAGAAAGACTGCAGGGTCAAGCCCCATCATCCTTGGGTGCTAGGGCCGGGAGGGCGCACGTGAAACCTCCAGGAACAAGCACGTACAAACGAGCACAAAGAGCACTCGAGAGCACGAGCTTAGAATATATATATATATATATATATAACTTGAAATTTTGAAAAGTAACTTCACTAGAACCTGCCAAACTAACTTTTATTTCTGAACTCTAAATTGAGAATCAGTAGAAGGGCAAGAGGCCTAACTACAATACCAGAGAATTGCAAATATAAAGCCAAATTATGTTCAGATTGACAATGGGTATATTAATGTACACTTAAAATCATTAGGCTATTAGTAGCACAAGAATTTTTAAATTCTTTGTGGTAGTTAGGGTGGTCATTAATCCAAATTGGTCCTTCGTTCAATTTTATATAAACTTGAACCTAGGTTAATTTGCAGAATTAGGCAAATAGCTAACCATTCCAATTACGTAGCGCCAAGGTCAAAGTTTCCGACTTTCAGAAACTTGGATATGGAGGCCTAGGCTGAGATCAAATGTGAAACCAGCCAAAATTAGGTCAAGCCAATTAAAGAACTTTTTACAAGTTCCATAATTAAGCGACTTAATATCAGTAGACTGATATTAGTTAATATCAGTAGACTGATATTAGTTACCCTAATAATTTTTATTCTTATATATACACAAGATTTTATAATGAATTTACCTGAACAACATGTTCTCAGCATATTTTTCTTCGTACGCGACTCATTTGCGTCCGTTCCAAGCAGAGATTCGGTTACCACTGACGTATCCTCCTCCTCCTCCAATACCGGACAGCAACTACAACAAATTTTGATTCCAGTTCCACTGTGTATTAAGAAGTCTATTAATTCCCAGTTAATACTTTCATATTCAAGTGTTTTTAAATGAAATTTGCAGAGAATATAATTCGACTACCTATAGCCCTTTCATAAGGTGTACATAAATTAAAACTTTTAGGAAGACAACTTCATGCTCCAGCAATTTTTAATTTTGTATTGTTGAACTTTCATGTTTAGGAACAGTGGCGGATTTAAACGAGGGGGGGGGGGGACAAGGATGCCGAGGACACCTTCGCCCCACGGGTAAAAAAAAAAGGTAGATAATGAAAACATCTTAATATTCAAAAATTAAAAGGCGTCATCATTGTTACGTAAAAATTAAAAAAAAAAAAGGCCAAGTATTTCACAATTTTACAAATTCTTAGTCTTAGCACGTTCTTACGCTCCTTTTGAGCAATGCTCAAGAGCCGGACTAAGACGCGCGTTCACATGCACAATTTGCTCAACTTTCATAATTTACGATTGAATAATTTGTAAATGCACAGTGTGATTTAGGGAGTTTGTTCAAATCTAACCTTTTTTTTTTTGTGCAAACTTAATTTAGGTTAGATTTTGGCAATTTTGCACAAAAAAAGTGAAGGTCATTTGAAGAATACATTAAATTACTTTTTTTTTTTTTTTTAGAATCTTGGGAGTCATTATTTAACTGCAGAATTAGCCAGATTTTTGTACACATACATACTCGGTGGTGGTGTGGTTGGAATAGCCGACTAAGAATCCACTGGCCCCGGGTTCGAAACCAGGTGACGGCAGGCGGCGCGTAGCAAATCCAGCTGTTCATCCTTCTACACAAGAATTGGTTGTTAGATATATGGGTAGTGGTAAAGACACTGGGCTGCTGATCGCGGGGAGGTTGAGTGTGTCGGGGCGAGGACTAAATTCTGACTGCCCGTGGAGCGGATTTCATATTAAATTGTAGGTCTAAGGTGGAGCGACAAGCTTTACCTTCGTCAGAATGAAAAATTCGGGCGGAAGCCAAACCAAGATTATACACTGTGTATAAAATAACAAGTGAAGAGAAATCAGATTTGAATTCTAGAAACAAATGAACATGGACAAGTAATATCTATTACATGTACTTTATAACTACATTCGATAGCAATTTTAAAAGCATTTAAGGTGTTCAAAGTGCTTTTACAAATTAAAAAAGTTTAAACCAGTTCAAGTCAGATTTCTCAGCGTTACTATATATATCACACACACCAGGCGTTCTTAGTATTTTCCCGCCTCTTGGCATGGGCAGGTTGTCACTAGTGGCTTATAGTTGTCCCATTCAATATAGGTAGTTTGCTATTAAGAGGCGGCCGTTTATTTTAAAAAAGTCCATTTAATTTGTTAGTGCTCAAGTTATTTTCCATTTTTTTTCTTTACCCTAATTTTATATCTATATCTATCTCGTGTACGCCCATTAATTTAGAGCAACGAGTTTTTATATTAATTTATGAAGCGTTACGTTACTCAAGACGCAGAACAACCCCAAATCCATTAGTGTTCGATTGCTATGTTTCATATTGTCCAAATGAAATTTAATGACTAGTTTTCAATTCAGTGACGAGTGTATACAAGTAATAAAAACGGTTTCAATACTTTCCAACTCCTTCACTTACAGCATGACTTAACTTTAGCTTAAAAAAAAACCATTTACAGTAAACTCAATAAATTTAAAACATGCTTACTGACGTATCCTAAAAACTTGCACAGAATCTGTCTTTACCAATCTGACACTAACCGAGTGAGTTCCCTTCAGGAAATCTTTCAGTGCAAAGTAATGACTCTGCATTATTTCTTGCACTAAAAAAGTATTAATTCCGAAATATTAGGAATTTATCCAAATATTTTTAGTTTAATTTAGATTAGTCACGCACTTGTGTTTCCTACAAACCATTTTTATTTAAGTGTGAGAAGCAAGTTAAGTAAAGATGTGTTTAGGTCAAGTTTAAAATGCATCAGTTACCTTCAAAAACTACGTTTCGACATTTTCAATCTTCAAAAAGGTTTACGTAATAAATACAGTATTTAAAATTAAAGATTTTCAGCCTATAAAAGACCAAGGGGTTTTTTTTTTTTAATTGGTTTGTTCTTTGTACATATATAGTACAAAACGAAGTATTTAAGGGAATATAAATTATATACAATACAATATCAAACAATGAAACAAGATTACATTATAGAACAGAGATACATTTCGCAACTCCACATTTCACGGTTCTCAACAGACTAGCGTATATGAAAAGCTTTTATATAAAAGCAAAATCTTATATCACAATCTACGTACTAAAATTACTTTACTTTAATATTTTGGGGAATATCCTTTAGATTTACAGTAGTTTAGTTAATAAGGAATTATTAAAAAGGGGGAGAGATTCTTCATGCAAATGTATCGAAGGAGTTTTAATAAAACTCTCGTGACTTTGCTATAGCTCTCGGTTTCTGTGAATCTCTTTGACGGTTAAGAAACTGGAGAGATTTAAAATGACGTCTTTAGTGGGCCCTAGGGTGTGCACCCGGTTCTTGCTACCCGGGAAATTCCCGGTTCCTAGATTTCAGGAACCGAACCGAGAACCGAAAAGATTTCCCGGTTCCTATACACTCTAAAAACAGTTGCATTGTTTTTACTATGCAAGAGCTGCATAAGTAGATTCCACGTATTTTAAAAATAAAAAAAATTTAATAAGTAGATTTCTACGTATTTAAAAATAAAAAATGATATCTTAAGAGAATATTCCTTCCGTTTAAAACATTGTAATTTGTATGGATCGTCGCAATCGCAAGCAGTGCTTACTGCTTAGACGTAACTGACTACTTATGACGTAAACAGGGTTTACGTCATAAGCACGTTTATAAGATACGAAGACTCGGTATTAGATTCTGAATGGCAAAAAATCGAAGAAATTGTTCAAGTTTTAAAGCCACTAGAGATTGTAATTAAAGAATTATCGTCCAGAGATGCTTCACTTTTAAAAGCAGTCTTCGTTCATTTTCATTTTAAATCAATTAAGAAGCAAAGATCGCCTAACTGTGAACCTAAGACGAGCTTTGATTGATCGATTCATAAATCGAAGGCAGAAAGAAATTTCAGGACTGCTTCAATATCTCCATAATCCAAGTTATCCAACCTCTGAGTCGACGGAATTTCCTGCAGCTTCACGAGTATCTCTGAAGTAGTCTGCTGAAGCAATTTACAAACGTCTCTATCCAGAGATTAATGAAGAAAACGAAGAAGAAAGGACTGGTATTGAAGAAGTAAATCAAAATACGCCCGATACTATCAACGAGTCCAACGACCCTTTGCTTCAGGAATACTACGATGTAGTAAATAAACTTAAATCTCCAAAGAATGTAAAAAATCAAGAAAATTTCGATGCCAGCAAAGAATTCAAACTGTTTGAAGCGACAGGGAATCGCACAGAAAAGCTGGATCGATTGCGAGCTGCACTTCTAACAATTAAGCCGACAAGCGTTGAAAGTGAACGAGCTTTTTCAGCAGCTGGTCTATTTCTTTCAAAGATTCGTTCTCAATTATCTGATGCGGTTCTAAATGCTCAAATTTTCTTAAAATACTACTTCATAAATGTAAAACAAGATAAATAAACATAATTGATCTCAATGCTTAGATTTTTTTATGCCAATTAGACTAAGTTTAATTTTACGAACAATGGTTAAAACAAATTTTAGTCTGTTTCCCGGGATTTCCCGGTTCCCGATAATTTTTCTGGTATCGGTCCCGGTTCCTAAGTTTCGGTACTCGTGCACACCCTAGACCAGGGGTGGTCAACCCTTGGCACGCGTGCCAAACGTGGCACGCCAACGACTTTTTTCCGGCACACGATTCCCCGGGCTCACCTTAAAAAAAATTAAAATAAATAAATATCCAAATTCTTCGCTGAGTTTTATATTTTAACTTAATGTTTTCTGCTAAAAAATGGTAAAGATTAACTTTTGCATCAAAGATTTGACGATTTTGGCACGCTCACTTAAAAAGGTTGCCCACCGCTGCCCTAGACTCTTTACATGTGAAAATCTAGACTCGCTTTATATGTACCAATAATTCAGTGTCAAGAAAATTAACATGGGCCTACCATAACTAAAGTGGGCACGAGAAATATATCCCCATATGGGCAACATCTGAATAAATATTTTCCCTAATGGATGAATATTTGGATCACCTGAAGATCAGGGCCCCCAGCCTTTTTAGTTAGCTTTATAAGGCTAACTAACGAAAATATCACTAACCTAACCAATCGTCAAGGGCGTACCGTTGACCTAACGATTGGTTAGGTTATCTTTTAGTTAATTAGCCTTATAAGGCTAACTAAAGGCTGGGGGCCCTGATCTTCAGGTGATCCGAATATTTTTAGTATATGTGGAAATACATGCCAGGGTACTTTTAGGCTCATTGGCGTAGATTTGTTGATTGATTGTGGGGTGGGGTGTGACTTCAGATTTAAATAAAAGTATATTTTCTAATAGAAAATTTCTATAAGTATAAAAGTACATTTCTTTAACTATAAATCTAGATTTCTTAATAAAGTATATTAATTTTGCTATTAAAAGTAGGTTATAAAAGCTACTGTACAAACGTTAAGGCATCCTTATTTTCTCTGCAACTTTGTAGATTTATTACAAAATTATCGCAAAAAAATTGTTACAAATAATTCGCATAATACCAAACACGGATCTCCATTGCTGTGATCTGCCTGCAAATTCTGTGGCCAACTTCTGCACATTCAGACGCCTCTGTGTTAGTGTAGACCTCAACCATGTTTTCAGTCGACGCAAAGCAGAAAAGCTCCGCTCACACTCGCAGGTTCAATTTTGCATTTTTTTTTTTTCCAGGATTACACGAATTGTAGCGAGGGATTATATAGGAAGTGCCCCCACAACCAAATTGTAGGGGGGGGGGGGATATTCCGCCCCAGGATCTACAACCATGCTTTTAGTACAAAGTTTGAACGGATACTTAAATAAAATTAAGATACATTTTAAAATGGGCTCGTACGGAATTCATTCATAGGAAACTTATATTCACTATTCGACCTTCGTTACTTTTGTACAAATTTCCATGCATGTAGTTACGTTACAGTTTTCCTTCACTTTCATTTTGTAACAATAAGCAAGTGTGTAAGAAGTTTCATATTAATGGATAAAAATCACGCAGGGAAAAAATTAGATGTAGGCATGTGACGTAATTACTATGTTTATCTACAGTCACTGCATACATTCGTTGCGGGCTAACGACATTTACTCCAACCTTTATAGATCTATAGATTAAGTTATCAATACAAATTTAGATTAATCTAAGCATGTTACTAAGAGATCCCATTCGCTGAAGACCATCGATACAAAATACAATATTCGCCAATGAACAAGAATTTATCGATTACAATGGAGATATATTTCATTATATATATATCCGCGTTTATATTTAAAAATACCATTATTTACTTTAAAATTTTACTATCTTCATTAGTTATTACATTCTTTATCTACATCCTAATTTTGATAAACTAGATTAATGTGAGAACTAAAGACACAGTTTCTATTTAAACTCTACCTTCATTTTTATGCATGGCCTTTCGTATAGTGGTTTTAAGCCTTATTTTCCAACTGTTATACGGAATTTTTAATATTCACAAGATCTCCCAGTGTAATGCTTTAATATAGAACCTACATTTCATAGACTAACGTCCCATATTAATTTTTGCCTGAACTTAAAATAAATTACATTCATCATAGTAAATAATTAGAGAGAGAATTATATAAACTTACCTCATTTTTGTAATGTTGTGTAGATCAAACCATAACAACTCGTATAGACAGTTAAAAAGTATACAACTGCGACCAATTAAACTCCCAAACAATTATGTGACATTAGTTTATAACTGTCCAACTGTCTGAAGCTATTTTTAAATACTAAAACAAATCAAGTTCTTTACCAAAGAAATTACAAACGTTAGTCATTCACTCAATCAACTTTTCCAATATTTGTGAATTGGCAACTCGTACAATGTTTTCTTAAAATAGTTTGTGACGTCATTAGCATTTGGACAGTCGGTACTGAGTTATAAGAAGATAAAATAATAAGAATAATAATATATTTGCTAAAGTTTTATCAAAGCCTATTATAGTAGCCTGTTCAAATGGCTTAGGGATAATTTTTTGAAAGCCATAACATTTAGATGCAGAAGCTCTTATTGGCCAATCCATATTGAAATAGAAAAGACGATGATTGCATTTATTTAAACTGGGCTCGGATTAAGAGAAAAATTGAAAATATCCCTTGCTTGCCAAATCTGGTTTTTGCAGTTGTTTATTAACTTAAATTAAATTAAGTTAAATATACAGTGGGTATCTATCAGGAACTGAATTCGTGAAAGTGATTCGAATGTTAAAGACAGTTACTACATAATCTTTAACCCCTTTTTTAAACACTTTACTTTCCAGATACCAATCATCTTTTCGGACCCGATTATATCAGTAATTGTCAAGATAGATATACAGTATTTGTCTTAAACTGTTAAAATTATGACAGTGTAACAAATGCTGTACTTTAAAAACGTTCTCTTTAGTAATAATGATAATGATTTTGATAAAGTTTACTGTCAAGAGACAAATCCCATGAAAACAGATAATAGGTTTTACGAAATTAAAGACAGTTTTACATATTTATCTTCAATTCTTTCCGTCATATAATTACTTTCGTATTTATTAATATCATCCTAGATACGACGAGCAGAACAATGATTTGTAGGTTTGTTTTAAATAAAATAAGCATAATATAATGCGATTAAATGGACCATATGCGGTCTTGGGGTACTTACTGCTCCATCAATTCAGAACACATCGGAGGAGATTGTAACCAGGGTTTCCAAGACATTATTAATTTGTGATTTACTGTATGCAGATATGAAACTTCTGATGTTTGTACAGTAAGTTACTTGCACAATAGCATAAGATTCATTTCAAATAACATGACCATTCTTCAAAAAAGGTATTAGCAACAGTTGGTTGCTAAACAAATTAATTATTATGGAAGAAACCTTTCTAGTTATTTTGTGGTTTCAACTTAGTATAATATGTCTCGAAAAATATCCTTCGTAAGGGCTGCCAGTCTAGAAGACAAACATAGAGAAGGTAAAATTACGTATAAGTTTAATGCCTGATTATATAGACAAAATTTCTTTAAAAAATACTTATAAATAAGAGTATTTAATTGGTGAACAATTTTAACTAATTACTGTCGCTGGTTGGTTGATATTCTGCTGATCGGACTGCAACTCCTAATTTAGGGTCATTGTGATGGTTGATAATGTCACTATACAAAATAAGACCCTTTATAGGCAATCTCGTTAGGGTCATGTTCGAAGCGAAGAAAGCTCTGACAGCGGATTTCCTCTTGCTCCCTTTTCCTATTCTCGTAAACACTTTCAGAAAAATAATTAGGAAAGTGTAAATTAACGTGTAAACTTCATAACCGACTCTAATATCGAAGCCCTTTCAGACAAATGTAATAAATCCTTAATACCTTAATATACTGGTCTCAGTGGAAAGATTATTAAAATAAATAACTTCATACGTAATTAAGTTAAAATCCTACCAATAAATATTCTCCATTATTGCAAAACTTGCCAACAAGCACTAGACAAAACAATTCCGATGTCCTTACTTCATAAAATTATAACCCTGCAGTTTGCATTTCGTATCTTTATGCTACTCATTATCGCCTCAGCTTAGATTAGTTTTATCGTTCACCAACAAGATATTGAATCGTTCACCAACAAGATATTGACTCATTATATTGGTTCATTCGTGATTCAACAAAAACTGTTTTCATAATGTAAGATACAATTTTCTAAAAGCTTTGTATTTTTGTTTTTACTCATAATCACGAGCTTTTATGTATGACTCAGTTTCTTTTATTTCTCTCTCTCTCTCTCTCTCTCTCTCTCTCTCTATATATATATAACACCAGGAGGAAATGTCAAGAATGCACCATTTGACTCTTTGGGTATTTCTAAGTAGAAAGTATTATATCGACATGTGCCTGATTCCCAACCGTTACCGAGATACAGGCCTCTACATTTGGGTAACTAAAACATAATAAAAAGCCGATCTTAGGTAATATTCAATGACATTTAATGACACATTGGCAACTATGCAGATCCTCACATTATTTATTTACATTATTTTTTTGTCTGGGGGTTCTTGAAGAGTAACGTTTATCAGTGGGGTAAGCCCGAAACTAGGGAGCAGTTGGTTGCACGTATACAGGATGCGTTCATAAACCTCAGAAATGAACTTCCGCGTTTTCCTTGGCAAGACTCGATGGATCGGAGGCTCGCCGCGTGCGTTGAAGAAGGAGGGGGTCACTTTGAAACCGTTCTGCAATAAGTGCAATAGTGTATTGGGTGCTACTGTAGTATGCGATCTACCGTTAAGTTTCTACTGTAGTATGCGGTCTACCGTTAAGTTTCTACTGTAGTATGCGGTCTACCGTTCAAAATATTTAAAAGGAATTGAAAATGAATTGAAAGGAATTATAATTTAATTTACACAATTAAGGAATTATTAAAGAAGTTAAACATACTACTACCGCATACTTAACGGTAGACCGCATACTACAGTACGCCCTTGATGATTGGTTAGGTTAAGTCGTGATATTTTCGTTAGTTTTAACGAAAATATCACGACTTAACCTAACCAATCGTCAAGGGCGTACAATTAACCTAATAATAAAATAATAAGATAAGAAGCTATAATTAAAAGGTAGACCGCCGAATCGTAGGTAGACCGCATACTACAGTAGCACCGTGTATTGTATGTTTGTACTTTTTGTAAACCACAAGTGTCATTAAATAGTATCTAAGATCGCCTTTTTATTATGTTTTAATTACCCAAATGTAGAGGCCTGTATCTCGGTAACGGTTGGGAATCAGACCCATATCGATATAATACTTTCTACTTAGAAATACCCAAAGAGTGAAATGGTGCATTCTTGACATTTCCTCCTGGGACACCCTGTATATATATATATATATATATATATACAGGGTGAGTCAAAAGTCTCCATACATAGGCAAAATGGTCACTATATTATGCAATCACTTGTAAGTCACAAAATATGCTGTATGTGGGCACCATTACACTGAATGCACATACGGATGCGTTCCTCCCAGTCATGGCAAACGCGCGTTAACACGTCTGGTGTTATGCGTGCACACGCATCACGAATGCGTTCCTTTAGGTGGTCCGCGTTTTGTATTTTCATCTGGTACACCATGGCCTTCAAGTGCCCCCACAAGTAAAAATCAAGGGAGGTGAGGTCTGGAGACCTCGGAGGCCACTCCACGGGACAACGGCGGCCAATCCAGTGACCCAGAAACTGCTGATCCAGCAACTGGACCATTTTGCCTATGTATGGAGACTTTTGACTCACCCTAATAATATATATATATATATATATATATATATATATATATATATATATATGTGTGTTAGCGCAATAAACAAAATCAGGCATTAACCTAATGCCTAGACAATAAGCTGAAAGTTAAGAATGCATATAGCATTAGTTACAATGGTCACTTTCAGTGTTTAGGTTATGTTAGGTTATATTTATTATTACAGATATGTAAATAGGCATTATACTTATGATGATTATATGCATTCTTAGCTTTCAACTTATTGCCTAGGCATTAAGCCTAATGCCGGATTTCGCTTATTGCCGCTAACATATACTGTGTGTGTGTGTGTGTATATATATATATACACACACCAGAGTTTTAACACCTTTCCCTTCTTATCTAAATCTGTTCTGAATTAATTCAAAATAACAGAGAGGGAGAGAGAGAGAGGGAGAGTTTGTGTAGAGCAAACCTGAGGTGATATGACTACTAAGGATGGAAAATAACCGAAAAGTGTAAAACCGGTTTTCACCATCGCTATATTCTTAAAGCCGGTTTTTACCGGTTTTCACTGATGGGATTCTGTATGCTTTTTAGGGAGGTAAATGATCATTAAACAGAAATAAGGTTTTAATTGATTCAATCAAGTATGTGTAACATTTGAATTAAAAAGTTTATTATCAAACGATTTTTGAAATAACACTTCAGAAAACAAAGAGCATTAAGTGCCTGATCTGACATTCTTGATCGAATCTTTGTGACGAATAAACCAGCAGCTGAAAACACTCTCTCGGACTCTACGCTGGTTGCTTTTATTGTAAGCAACGCCTCGTACATTCGATCCAAATTTTCACTTCTATTCAAAGTAGTTTCAAAATATTTGAATTCATTGTTTACGTCAAAGGTCTCAGAAGAATCTTTCTTGGGTTTCATTTTCAGTTTGTTCATCTCACACATGTACTCGTTCATAAGTTGATCGTCATCATTTACTTCACGACCTGAGCTGCATTGTGAATCTTCGAGTTTCGAAGCAATTGATTGGACTTGGTCGTCTGTTTCTGAAATCTGGCAAGCTTCTGGAAAAAGCCTCTTAAATGTATGATCCGCATACTTCTTAAGCGCTTCTCTTGAAGGAAAGAGGAACGATGCTGATGATTCATTTTTTAAGACCTCGAGATTGTGGAGAAAACTCAGCAAGGCAATCAATGAGACACTGACATAGCTCAAAAGCTAAAGGATTGTTTTTGCTTTCAAATTTATCCAAAATGAACTTCATGGAAGATTCAGCTTTGAACAAATTTGCATCTTCGGAACAGAGTCCCTTCAAAACAATTTCCAGTGGACGAAGCGTGTCAAAGAGGCTTTTTAGAGCATTTCATTCTTCATCTGAAATCGTCTCTGTTGAGCGTATCACTCTGAGGGCCTTTGGAATGCAATTTTTGAGTTTCAAAAATCTTTCTATCATGGCCAAAAGATTGTTCCACCTCGTTCTACAGTCAAGGATAAGTTTCATTTCCTTTCCATTAAATTCATCTTTGACAAAATCCTGCAATCTCTCATTTTTCAAAGGAGACTTTCGAAATATGCTGCAGATTTTTCTCACCTTACTTATTACTTTTAAGTAATCTTCTCGAAGTTTTGGAAGAACAATTACGTCATCTATGTCGGACTCAAAAATTGTATCAATGCATAAAATTTCACACTCATCTTCGCTTAACTCATGTGCAGAGTGTTCACCTTCTTCGATGGCTACATTTTCAGGGGTAGGGTCACTTTCCCCTTCAACTGAATTTTCAGCAGTTTTTTAATACAAGATATCCGAAACCGCGAGATATATAGCATGTGCAATGCATTGATAGTGATCAGGTACTATTTCTCTTCCAAATTTGACCATTACTGAGGCACCGTCGGTGGTGCAACCCACGATATGCTTATCTAGGTCCAAGCCAAAGTCTTCCAATCTTTTCCTAACGATTGCAATAGTTTTGGTGCTATCGAGAGAACCATTTATTTTCATGAGACCAAGAGACCAATGTTGATTTTCATCATGAACATTAATATTAATATATCTTTGGTTTTGCAAAGATGTATACTCATCCATAGTTAATGAATAGCGGATTCCTTGTCTCACCTGATTCTTGAAGTAGTTGACTAATTCATGTTTCTTTTTCTCATAAAAACTAAGCACCATTTTTCTGACACCATTATGGGAAGTTGGATGAGGCTTGTCGTATTTTATCTTTCTTAGGCTTTCTTGAATGAATTCACTTTTAGCAATTGATTGGAAACTCAGTTCATCTACACATGCAAGTTTCGAAATTTCCTCTTCTATGGACTTTTTTTGCACAAACTCTTCCACTGTTCTTTGTTTCTTCAATGACTGATTAATCTGGTCGATGTTTATGCCATGAATATTTTTCATGTGGGATGATAAACTTGAAGTAGAACCTCCACAACACTAAAACTTTGTGACATGTCATACACTCTGCTTCTTTTTATTCTTACGAGTGAAATGATACCAAGCATTTGATTTCTTTGACATGATGGAGTATTAAATCTTAGAATCTTAACTGATCAATGCGCAATCATCCACATAACATTCAAGACTGAAGCATCAATTATTTACACTTATAAACAAACAAAAAACGATACGAAACGATACAAAACGTAATTACTATGTTTTTAAACATTTGGAAACGTTTGTTTCATAGAAAATGGACCAAAGTGATCGGAAACTTGCGCAAAAATGTGAAAACCGGTTCTTATCGTCGGTTTCGGTGATGATTAAAAATTTTCATCGCCGGTTAAAAACTGGTTTTTTAAAACCGGGTTCCATCTCTAATGACTACACTTGTGATTCAAACAGGTGCATTTGTGTCCCCTTGACGAGGAAACAAACTTTTAGTACAGTTTGCTCCAGTTATGCCTCGCCTCTGGACCACACATTGGTTGTGACAGCACAGCATTGTCGCTGCTAGTGGTGATGAACCACGCCTGGAAGCCCTTGTCAGTATGTTAACCCTCTATATACTTGGCAATGATACTGCGAGCTGCTTGTACCCTGAATGGGTGTATTGGTGCTCGTGTAAAACTGAAACATTTCTTTAAATTTCATCTATTAACACCTGCGTCTCAAACGTTGATATATATATATATATATATATATATAATCTCCGAAGCGCCTTGCGCAATAAAAGCCCCCCGAAACACAACCTAGTGGGAGGGGGACTGGAAAGGGCGAGTGTGTTACTAAAACCTTTTCTGGTTCTCTCTTAATGTGTATACTAAATTTGTTGCAGATTGCCATAGCCGTTCAGGCGGGTATAAATGAACATAGAACATCATCATATATACTCTTATACAGGGCCAGATTAAACATTGTTAGGGCCGGGGGCAATGAATATTTTCGGGCCGGTGTCACTAGAAAAACACTAGAAAAACACAATTCTTTACCTGATACATCATACATGAGTGCTGTGATCAGCTGACTGGGATCGATCAACAGAAAACGAAACAAAAACAAAGATGTGATTACAGAAAATGTATACTTTGTTCACATAAATGGGATACTAAACTAGGTTTTGTAGAAGCGGAATCTAGAATTTTTTTTCCTTCCTCACGGTCGACCAATTATTTCAACGGTAGATTATAGTGTTTACATAGTTTCTTGGGGTCGGTCAGCATCTTGGGGCCGGTCAGCATCTGGGGCCGGGAGCAAATGCCCCCTTTGCCCTCATTATAATCCGCTACTGCTCTTATTTATATATATATATATATATATATATACATTTTAACTGCAAACACGCAGTATAATTAACGTAAAGAACGACGCTTGTATAGGAGAATATTCCGCGCAAGATGAGGAGAGAGAACGAAACAAATGAAAAAATGAGGTAACCACCCGGGAATCGAACCCGGGATCTTCCGATTGCCGGTCAGATATGATAACCATTACACCATGGGCCTCACTCGAACAAATGCCGTAATTCTCCTACATACGCGCAGAAACCAATGCCCCAAGGGGGCACCTCCCGCATGCCGTAAATTATATACATTTTAACTGCAAACACGCAGTATAATTAACGTAAAGAACGACGCTTGTATAGGAGAATATTCCGCGCAAGATGAGGAGAGAGAACGAAACAAATGAAAAAATGAGGTAACCACCCGGGAATCGAACCCGGGATCTTCCGGTGTAATGGTTATCATATCTGACCGGCAATCGGAAGATCCCGGGTGGTTACCTCATTTTTTCATTTGTTTCGTTCTCTCTCCTCATCTTGCGCGGTATATTCTCCTATACAAGCGTCATTCTTTACGTTATATATATACAGGGCGTCCCAAAAAAATGTATACACACTTTAAATAATTATAAAGGCAGTGTTTATTAAAATACATTTCATTTTCAAAATGTAATAGAATCTACAGACATTATTTAATTGTTTTGTCAACGCCTGTTTTCAAACTGACGTCCGTTCTGGTCCAGGCACTGCTGATAACGCGAAGCAATGGAATCGCAAACATCGCGAAACATTTCGTTTGGTATTTGTGTGCATTCTCGTTCAATGTCTGCTCTCAATTCAGCGACTGTTGCAGGTTTTATAGCGTAGACTTTGTCTTTTAAGTATCCCCATAAAAAAAAGTCTAGTGGTGTGAGGTCTGGTGAACGCGGAGGGTATTCTACGAAACCCCTTCGTCCAATCCACATCCACATCGTGCCAAGTACCACTCGCAATACTCCACTCTTCGGTCCGGATCATCATCTTCATTAATAGCATGGACTAATCTTGGAATGTAACTTTTCCATTGACAGCGCTTCAAAATGCGTTGGACAGACGATTCTGAAATTCCTACCTCACGACTCGCTTGCCGCACAGATTTTCTTGGACTTTGGTGATACGTTTCCAGTACTCTTTCTTGCTTTGTGGGGCTTGTCGATGTCCGTGGTCTTCCGGAACGCTTCTTGTGGACATTCTGAACAGTTCCATCGGCTTCAAACTTATCTCTAATTCGAGTGATGGTAAGTCGCGTTGGTGGATCTGTTTGAAACTCCCTCCTAAACTGTCTTTGCACTTCAACTGCGTTTTCACACTTCCAGTAGCATTTTAGAATGAATTTCCTTTGTTCAAAGCTTAGTCTGACTGCCATTATTAATTCTAATGGGTTTAACTTGGAAAGAAAGAAACATCAATTGAGCTATCAGCTGTTAAAGTGTGTATACATTTTTTTGGGACGCCCTGTATATATACAAAGGTGGGCAGGACCGAGTTCCAAAAGGACCGAACTCCAGGAACTCGGTCCTTTTTAAGGACCGTGAGCGGGAAAGTCGGTCCTTTTCTCAGTGAGGACCGAAATGAGGAGCGACGGTCCATTTTTAAGCAATTCCGGACGGTCTTTTTTAGTGATTTTAGTGTGTTTAGTGATTATTTGAAATTCTAAAGAAGATGGATCGTTTCCTCCAGAAGACTCAGAAAGAGACTGAGACTGAACTGAAACTTGTTTCAACACCTGGAGGAGACGAAGAATCTACTGATGTTAGTGCTTCAACTTCAAGTCAAGCAACTGGAGCTCCTAGCGGAAGAACTGAACCCGGCAATCAAGTTTAACATGCCTATCCCATCCAGTGCCGCCGTGGAGAGGCTCTTCTTTTTGGGGAAGGACGTCCTCAAGCCGAAAAGGTCAGGGCTCAGTGACAGCCATTTTGAAATGCTAGTCTTCTTGAAGGGAAACTCAAGCATTTAACTTAATAACTTTTTTTCATCATTTATGTATTGTATTAATTATAATTTACGTTAATAAAATTAAAGATTTCCGGTGTCTTTAATTTAATTTTTCATTTTAATCAAATTTTTCACTTATATTATATATAAGGACCGAGGACCGAGTCGTTCCTAGGTCCTATCTTCAGAAAGGACCGTGACCGGGACCGTCGGTCCAGTTTGAGGCAAGGACCGGGACCAGGACCGTCGGTCCTTTTTGAGGCGGCCCGGGTGACCACCTTTGTATATATATATATATATACATATAAGATATCCATTGCCTTTAATGCACTTCCTCCACTTATTTTTCAGTCTCGTGATGTTAGTCTTGTAGAAGTCTTTCGATTGCTGGTCAAATTTGGCTTCAGTAGAGCCTCTTTGAGCTCCTCATCGTCTTCAAAGCAGTGACCACGCAGGTGGGACTTCAAGTTTCGAAACAGATGTGAGGAAGGTGGTTGAGTTGTTCTGGATCACAGGCCCGAATTGCAGTTTATGCAACACGGATGTTGTGCACCGGCGCATTGTTCTGTAAATAGGAACACACCTTCAGTGAGCATCGCCCGCCATTTTTCCTTGATGACAATGCGCAATTTTTGAATGTCACGTTATTGAAATTAACCGCAATTAATACCCAAAGGTACACACCTTCATGATGCATGAAATACAGAACTCTGCTCATTATTAGTTTATTTGGCCACCCTACGTATATATATATATATATATATATATATATATATTATATATATATATATATATATATATATATATATAAAAGACAAACTCAAATATTGTTTTTGGTTAATTAAAGGTTGCCGAGGTTTCTGAGAGCACTAAGATTTGTAGCCCACATTTGCTGGACTCAGAAAATTCAAAGATTTGGAACAATTTTAAGGATTTAAAATATCCTGAGTGGTTTATCAGAAAGGCATATTTTAAAGCCAGGAAATCTTTTTATGCCCCTAGGCATAACGCCTTACATTTCCGACTTAGAAAGTGTAAAACCTTTGACGAAAGATTTTAGGTTTGATTTGGCGTTCAAATATTCGTCTACCGTAAAAAGTAAATTGGTTATTATGAATAACTTTGCTAAACAGGAGAAAGCTGGTGTCTACAGCATTCCCTGTAAAAATTGTGACTTAGTATATGTATGATAGGAGAAACTGCAAGAAATATTAAAACTTGTATTAAAGAGCATAAATATGCCTTCAGATGTTGTAACATTAATAATGCAATTTTTTATCATGCCAGCTAAAATAATCACGCCATAGATTGGGAATCAAGTTACTTTATCAATGTAATAATTACGTACAGTATGTCCAAAGGAAAATAATAAAATCTGTATTTATAGAACAAGAAGATAATTTTAATTTGTGTGAAGGTACTTATAATTATAAGTTTGACCATTTGACGAGATTCTTGGTCAAAAAATCCCTTCTGGTGTAAATTTTTTAATGGTCTCTGGCCTTCTAGAATGTTACTTACCTTTCCTGGATTGTTTCCTTACTAACTTCTGTTCATTTGTTTTTCTGTATCCACCCAAAGAGGATGCCAGTGGGCATCGAAACTTGTGGAAATAAACTCAGTCTATTAATGTGGGTTTTATTGTCACATCTCGACCTCCACGTAAAAGTGAAGTTTTGCATGTCACGTACTCTTGTTAAGATTCAGAATAGGCCTATTTCCTACCTTTCATAATTAATTTATTATACCTAACTTACATTTATACATTAAGAATTGTTATTTTATATTCATTATTAAATCCCAAATTTTATGATCCCAACACAAACACCAATCTTTATTCAGAAAAATTAATACAATATACATAAAGTTTTATAATATTTTTAAATATTTTTCTATACAATTTAGATATCTGATATTGCATTAATACGAGTATATTCACAATATTCTAATATGAATATGTTGTTGGAAGCACGGAAGCCTTTTAGGCAAAATTAATGGGATTCAGTTATTTGTTACATAAGAGAAGCGAAATTGGCAAGTAATAATAATAATAATAATAATAATAATAAACAAAAGGTAAAAATTTACCAAAGTAATGTTTGATTATTTTATACAATTTTAAATAAAATGATCAATTGTATATTTAGTAGAAAATAAATGATGTTCGATTAAAAAAAAGGATAAATTAAGAAAAAATTAAAAGTACTTAATGAAATTCGCATATTTTATATTGTTAATTATAAAATGGGAACTTAATTACTATGGTAATAATGGCAGTAGGTGTACTTATACCTCAGCAGGAGCAACGAAGTACTTCTTCAGTGATTTGCCAAATGCATTTAGTGATGAAGCCTGTCTGATATTTATGGGAATTGCATTCCATACATCTGCTCCTTTGAAAAAAAATGCATTTCCTGCAATTTTCATTGTATGGTTCAAGCTGGGTATAAAATCTTTGGGAGTCTAGTGTGATGATAATGATGGTGAATTTGATAGGGGGGCGGATTGTTCTTTGAATGGGTGATGAATGTTGATTTTTATTGATAACTTTAAACATACTGACAGTAACACTGAATTTGTATCAGTCATTTAGTTTTAAGATATTTAGCTCTTTAAACATTGGGGAAGTGTCCTTTTGTTATCATTATTTATTCGAGAGGGTTTGCAGACATATTTTATGACTTCCAAAGGATGTTTGATATATTTCTTTGAGCAGCTGGTGGATGATGGAATAATACAGGATAAGGAGTGCGAAAATAAAAACCCACTCTAATAGACAGAGTTTATTTCCACGACAGTTTCGACGCCCACTGGCATCCTCCTCGGGTGGATACAGAAACACGAATTCGTTTCGTGTTTCTGTATCCACCCGAGGAGGATGCCAGTGGGCGTCGAAACTGTCGTGGAAATAAACTCTGTCTATTAGAGTGGGTTTTTATTTTCATATTTTGACCTTCACGTAGAAAAAAGTGAAGTTTTTTGCATTGATAAGGAGTGCGTTTTGAGGAAGGGTCTTTTTTAGCTTAAATAATATGAATGGAAATTGTGATATTTTGGATTTGATATGTTGTACATGACTTAAAATTTAGTTTTTAATCTAAATTAATACCAAGTACTTTAACGTCATTCTCCCTCGCGAGAAAAGTATTACAAATTTTTCTTTAATAATTTGTATTTATATATTTCGCAGTAATAATCCTATACGATGATTTTGTCAAGTTCATTGAAAGTTTATTAGCACACATCCATTTATAAATGTGGTCTAATTGCCTGTCCGTTTCATTTACCAGAAGGTCTAAATTATGATGGGAAGACCGCGGACCTGTGCGGACGGTACAGTAGCTTTTCTTTTTATCTTGTCTAGCAGTGGCGGCCCCTCATTATGTGCTTACGTGCTACAGCACATCAGTTTTTAAAATATGTAACTAGCTAAATAACAAAGCTGGGCACAAACCGTTAATCCGTTAATCGTTAATTAACGAAGTTAACTTTTTCGTTAACGATTTAACTTTTAAGTTAACTTTGAAAATCATTATCGGACTAATTAACTTCCGTTAACTCAAGTCCGTAACCCAAAAAATTCATAAATAAACGTTTAAAAGTTTCTATTATTTTCAGTGCTGAGCAGGTGCGCAATTAATCCGCCACTGTTAATAGTGATGAACGAATTTCCATTTCCGCAGTGCAAAATCAGGCGATATATTTGTTTCCGTCGCCACAATTTGTGTCTTACCAAATATGGTAGTTATTTATGGCATTGGTTTGAGCAAAACATGGTCGACTGTAAAATCAGGCGGAAAGATTTGCCATTTGAGTTGAATGTTTCAACTTCTTTCAAGAAATATCACGAGCATTTTAAGGCACTTTCAATAATATATATGTAACAATTACAACAAATAACTATATTCGTTTCATTTGCAGTCTGTCACTTGCGCAACATGTTTGTGCTAGTGAATATTTAAAAATAATCGTTGTCAAGTAAGTCATGTATATTTATAATATGTCTGTGAGTACCTTATTAGTAGTCTCCTTGATACATTTCAAGAACCATAAAACTGATCAGGTAAGATTTCAATTTTCATGTCACTTTGTTCTCTATGGGCAAGGACATCCTGAGGGCCAAGAGATCATCCCTGTCTGATGAAAACTTTGATATGCTAATTTTCATGAAGGGCAACATGCATCTCATGGACAAAATGGAGAACGAGAAGAAGAGGGAAAATTAAATTATATATATATTGTGTTTTTCATTTTTTTTATAATAAAAGTTAACGTTAACGGTTTATCGGTAACTTCCGTTACATGTTTAACGAATTAACGGATTAACGGTTAACGAAGTTAACTTTTTGGTTAACGGATTAGCGGTTAACGAAGTTAACTTTTTGGTTAACGGTGCCCACCACTGCTAAATAATAAATCAATAAAATTATTTATAATATCTTCTGTAATTTCCAATTTGATCTAAATTGTTTTCCGATTTACGAAAAAACGAATTAACTCCGCATTCCCTGCATTTCTATTTTCGTACTTATGTGCTGTCATCAGTATAGCATCCAAATCAAGTGAAATCAGACAAAGCGCATGCGCAGACGTGTCTTTCGTTCCAGTTTCATATAAGGCGTGAATGTGCTACCAGTCGCTGCAGCACTTGTCAATGTGATGGACGCTTGATCGATTGCGTTTGATTTTTAAACTTTTTATGTGTGTGTATGTGTTTTTGTTTACTCAAGTGTTGTATATAAATTATTAATTTTTATACAAATATGAATTCGGTGGACAATTTATTAAAAGTACCTTTTTCATCTAGAACATTAAATGAAAAAGCTCAAATAAAACAGTTAGGTAGGCCAACTCCCGATTTAAATTTAAGTCAGAAAGCCAAGGGAAGCAACAATCGAGAATATTTAAGACAATTTCACAGAAAGATTTATGATGATTATAGTTGGATTTGTGGTTGTGATGTTCGGGATGCTCTTTTCTGCTTTCCATGCCTTCTTTTTGGTAACAGTGATTCATAGTAACACGGGAGTGAAAGATCTTGGCCATCTTAAAGCACTGATTAGAAAGCATAATGAAAACAAGAAACATAAACGATGTGTTGGATCTTTGTGTTCTCGGTAGTGTGAATATTGCAACACAGTTAAGTCGGGCCTACCATGACGTCGCATGAATTTCATTTTTCATAAGTAAGTACTATATCTATCTATCTACCATTAGTTGCGCGGAACATTTACTATAATTCACGATGAATTAGTTCTATTTTATAATTTATCAGTTGTTTATATATACAGTATATATACTGTATATATAAATATATAAAATTTTTGGTGCTCCTTTAGTATGCGGTCTACAGACAAATTCACACTTTAGTATGCGGTCTACACCAATTTGTTTTATAAATGTAGTTAAAGAAGGTTGAAATGACAATCTTACTTGAAAAATTTTTATTGAAAAGTTAAAAACACAAAAAGTTTAAATGTAAGTATACCTTCTTAGCTTGTTTACTAATTGCTTGTTTACATCTCAATGTCAGTCGCCCTTGACGATTGGTTAGGGTTAGTCATGATATTTTCGTTAGTTTTAACGAAAATATCTTGACTAAACCTAACCAATCGTAGGTAGACCGCATACTATAGTAGCACCGGCAATTGAATTGTTTACAACTTTACTACTTCAAATTTCTCAAGCTACTGATGTTAAACAATCATTTTGAATTTCAAGGTCAAATAGGGTCTAAGTCATGTGAGTGAGTCATTTAGCGAAAAAAAGAGCGGCAGAATGCGTGAGCAGGCACAAATTTAACGAAAAAAACCTGTAGACTGCACTTTGAAAAAAGTAGAGCGCAGCAGAATTTGTAGACCGCATACTAAAGGAGCACCAATTTTTTTGTTGTAGCACACAACTGTTTTAAGTCACGAGCCGCCACTGTTGTCTAGTGATTATTAAAGCTTATAGAACTGTGATACCTAAAACTGCTAGTAAACCCGCTTCATATACTATATTTTTGCATATTCAGAAGTAACATATGAAACATCCACCATTATAAAATCCGACTTGATTCGTTTCGTTGTTTTTCTCAATTTGTTCCCCCACCCCTTCACATTTTGTCCCCAAATCCTGCCCATATATACACACTACATACACACAGTATATATATGATACACACAGACCGTGCATGGAACAAGGAACTCTTCTGGGATAATTAAATCCACTATAGTCCGAATAATTAATGGTAAATGACAAATACCATAGTTTTTTTTCATGATGCTAGCCCGACGCTATATATATATATATATATATATATATATATATATATATATATATATATATATATATATATATATATATATAATAGCTTATATATAGGTGCTACTATATTGTGCGGTCTACAAAGATATCTTTAGTCTACAAAAGAATTTGCGCTGAAGTGACCTGATCTGACTTGACTATCTTTGGGAACGAATGTGAGGTCAAGGCGGACTATAAAAGGGGGAATAATGAAGACAAATATTAGTTCATTTACATTAAAACAAAAAATTTAAAGGACAAATAAAATAAACAATTCATTCTATGGGATATAATGCCTGGTTAGGTTAATTGAATGCCCGGTTAGGTCAACTGTATGCCCTTGACAACTGGTTAGGTTAACTCGGAAACAAAGCGATTTCGGCATTTGTTTATATAAACTTTTTTCATTGTTTTCAGTCCTGAATCCATCCTGAAAGTGCGTCCCACATGTTATGAAACACCCTGTATATATATATATAGTGGACGGAAGACAACAATATGAAGTTTAACACCGAGAAATTTCAGCTATTACGGTACGGAAAAAGAGAAGACCTAAAGTCCATGGAATATTATACCCCAAATGGACAGGAAGTCCAGAGAAATTCCAGAGCAAAAGATTTAGGGGTTGTAATGACAGATGATGCGAAATTTGAAACACAAAATAAGATAGCAGTAAACAGAGCAAAGAGAATAACGGGTCTGATATGGAGAACTTTTAAACGAAGGGATAGGAATGTAATGATCCCCCTACTGAAAACCCTGATAATACCCAAACTGGAATACTGCTCGGTCCTAACATCCCCATATAAAAAAGAAGACATTAGACAGCTGGAGGGGATTCAAAGAAGTTTCACAGCCAAGATCAATGGGTGCAAAGAACTAAATTACTGGGAAAGGTTACGAGAACTAAACCTATATTCACTGGAAAGGAGAAGAGAGAGATACACCATTATTTACACTTGGAAAATAATGGAGAAACTAGTCCCTAATCTTACTCTGAATCCCATAACTCCCCAAACAACGGTGGAAGGTAGAAACGGTAGACTGTGTCGTATTCCCAAATTGAAGGCGAGACAGGGAACATCCTTAACCCTGAAAGAAAATAGTTTTGTAGTGAGAGGACCAAAACTATTTAATCAGCTGCCCAAAGACCTAAGAAACACGAAGGGAGTTGCAGTGGAAATCTTCAAAAGAAGACTTGACGCCTGGCTCAGAACAATCCCCGATGAGCCGGGCGTACCTGGCTATGTGAGGTGGAGAGCGCAAGAATCCAACTCACTACTTCACCAGGCCAACTCGAGAGGAGGGGCGACACGCTTGACCTTCGCGAAATGAGAAATCATCACGTGGAACCTTTGTAAGGTTGTAAGGTAAGGTATATATATATATATATGGGAATGAACTCAGAATGGTACCCTGAGTTTTTTATGATACACACAGACCGTGCATGGAACAAGGAACTCTTCTGGGATAATTAAATCCACTATAGTCCGAATAATATAAGTAATGGTAAATGACAAATACCATATTTTTTCTTTTTCATGATGCTAGCCCGACGTGGGCAACGGGTCACTCGCAAAGAGGTCCCATAAATATAGCTTCCCTCACCAGCTATCTGCAAAGCAGACAGGATCCAGCTTTGGGACATGGATCTAGGGTTTAAAGCAGCCTAGCCCTGCTACATTTAGAACTTCAATATAAGCAAAAGACTCGCTGCCTTCAAGTCATATTGAATACATCAAAGAAAAAGGGTAACTATTATATTTTTAGCTAAAAACCAAAACTTAAACCTCAACTGGCAGAATTGAGCGTCCACTTTTCAAGGCACATAACATGTCCGTTTCAAGATGGGAATGAACTCAGAATGGTACCCATTCTGAGTTCATTCCCATCTTGAAACGATTGGTTAGGTTAAGTCGTGATACAGGGTGTCCGAGAATTATCTGTACAATTTTTGGCTGTTATTAAAAGTCAACCATGAAGTGTAGAAATTCCAGTGGTGTTGTCCCATTTTACAGAAAATCTCATTAAGTTTTTTCTGATACCAAGTTTTGACAAGTTTTTTAGAAATTCCAGTGTGTCCGAAAATTATCTGTACAATTTCATCTTTTAGTAAAATTCTTGATAACACGTAAAAATCTTAAACAAGATTATTTAGAATCTGTATTTTCAAAAGTTTCTTTTATTAAAGTAACGTTGTTACAAACATTCGATATGTGCACCATTAGTGATTCGCAAAACATCCAATCGATACTCCAAATGTTGCCATGTACTCTGCAGCATATCCACATCAATTCGCTCAATAGCAGCTGTGATTCTTGCTTTTAAATCATCAATGTCTGTCACCCGCGTACATTTCTAAAAAACTTGTCAAAACGTGGTATCAGAAAAAACTTAATGAGATTCTCTGTAAAATGGGACAACACTGGAATTTCTACACTTCATGGTTGACTTTTAATAACAGCCAAAAATTGTACAGATAATTCTCGGACACCCTGTATTTTCGTTAAAACTAACGAAAATATCATAACTTAACCTAACTAGTTGTCAAGGGCATACAGTTGACCTAACCGGGCATTCAATTAACCTAACCGGGCATTATATCCCATAGAATGAAGTTTGTTTTATTTGTCCTTTAAATTTTTTGTTTTAATGTAATTGAATTTGTAAATATGTTGTAGACCGCATGCTATAGCGTAAATATCTTTGTAGATCGCACGCTATAGTAGCACCTATATATATATATATATATACATATATATATATACAGGGTGTTTCATAACATGTGGGACGCACTTTCAGGATGGATTCAGGACTGAAAACAATTAAAAAAGTTTATATAAACAAATGCCGAAATCGCTTTGTTTCCGAGTTACAGCCCGTTATATGTTCCAGCAAGTATCCGCCTTACCTTTATCGCCGCTCCTCCAACTCAACAGTTCTGACGCTGATTGGTTTACCACCATCTGAAACTCGCTTGTTGAATGATCCTATATCACCAAGACGCTCGTCTATTTTCTGAAAGGTCTTCTTATCTGACAGACGGCGATTCGGAAACCTTTCCGCATACAGACATCTTGCTGAGGCCGCATTACACTCGGCAAGTCCGTACATGAGATGCATGTCTGCCATATACACTCACAAACATTGTCGGCAAGTCCGTACATGAGATGCATGTCTGCCATATACACTCACAAACATTGTCGGCAAGCAGTGTTTGTAAACAGTTTGCAGAAAGAATTGCTGTAACTCGAAAACAAAGCGATTTCGGGCATATGTTTAAATCACTGCTGTCCAACTTCTATAAAGCGCGGCCAAGATGTTGCCTATAATCATACACTGTTGGTTAATACGACTTAGGAACCCGCTGAATGTTGTTCTCCCTACTAGAAATGACAAAATAGGGAAGAAAATTTAGAAATGAAATTTGGCAAACGTCCATTCCGCGGGCCGCAAGTTGGACAGCGCTGGTTTAAATAAACTTTTTTCATTGTTTTCAGGTCCTGAATCCATCCTGAAAGTGCATCCCACATGTTATGAAACACCCTGTATATATATATATATATATATATATATATATATATATATATATATCATCTGTGCTTTATCAGACTAAACGTATCATCGATTAGGCCTATTTTTCTCGGATGCATGCGCTATGATTACTGAATGATGATTATATGAAATATTTTAAAATGTCTCCGTAATTCCGTTTTGTTCCTCGTTTTCGTGTGTGTGCGCGCGCGCTCGTGGCCTTCATACTGCACGGCCACGGCGAGTCGCACTCAAATGCATATGTATGCTTGATGGCGACACTTGGAATGGTGCGACACACAAATTTTAATTTTATATATTTTGAAAGAATTTTAAATTTCTGTTTGAATGAAATGCAATTTAGGTTAGTTTAGATATGGGTTGGTTAGGTTAGCTATTGGTGGTAGTTTGTCACCTGTTACTGTGTATAAAGTCCAAACTGGTACAGTACAAAATCAGATGTTATGGTTTTGTAGGAAAGACAAGCGCGCGCGCACGTGTGCGTGTGTGTGTTCTTGGTTATTTTACAAAAACGCGACAATCTTTAGAATGTACACAGAGCTCATCGGGATACAAACGTGTGGATTGTGTCAATAGCAGGTAGTCATACAGTAGATTCAAACTTTTTTTATTGGAATTCATTAAGTATGAAAAATTGGCTATAATGAATATTAGGCTAGGTTAGGTTAGGTGTGACTAGATTAGGTTAAGTTAATAAGGTTATTTATATTAAATGTCGCCATCCACAATTTAAAATGTGAAAATGTCGCAGTTTCGTATGATAGCCAAACATGTGTGTGTGTGTGAGAAAGATTTTAAATTTTCTGTGTAACCTCTGACTTCCTGTATTTCACAATTTGGCATTTTAATATAAATTCACAATATTGCGTGACTGATGAAAAATTATTATTTTTGCAGACTGACTCATAATTTACTCTGAAGAAGACATCACAATCCGCTAAGCAAAAGCCTCAATGGGTGCTTTTAACTTCCCCAACGCTTCTTTGGGTGCTTTTAACTTTCCCTCACTGACTCAACCAGTGCTTACTTTGCTGGTACTGACTTAAACTATACAGGGTGTACACAAAGTCCTTTCCCGATTATAAACTTTAATTACATGAAATCCAAAGAAGACAGTAATGCTTTGTTTTGCATGTTGTTGCATAACACATCGAGTTTATTATGTTTTTCATTAAATTTTAACATGTGCCCCGTTAGTTACACGTAGCACATCCAAGCGAAATTCGAGTTCACGCCATACACCACACGGCACAAATGTAAGTGGACATGTTCGAGTTCGTTGTAGCCTCCCAGTTGGAAGACCCACAACCATCCATCACTTTACAGCAAGACGGTGCCTCCACACTGGGGTTTGTTAGTACGTGAGTTCTTGAACACCACTTTTCCCGGAAGATGGATTGGACGGGCCGGTGCCATGGCCTCCACGATCCCCCAATATCACGCCCTGGACTTTTTCTTGTTGGGATATGCAAAGGGTTATGTGTACCATACGCCTGTTGCTGACACTGATGCTCTTCGTGCAAAGATTTGCGATGCCATCAACAGTGTCACGAGAGATATGCTAGCGAACGTATGGCGTTAACTCGAATTTCGCTTGTATGTGCTACGTGTAACTAACGGCGCACATGTTAAAATTTAATGAAAAACAATAAACTCGATGTGTTATGCAACAACATGCAAAACAAAGCATTACTGTCTCTTCTTTGGCTTTCATGTAATTATAAAAGTTTATAATCAGGAAAGACTTTGTGTGCACCATATACATCATTTCTCTGCAAATGAGGCAGCGGTTGTCAACAACCTAGCTCTTAGTTGGTTGGGCCCAGTTTAAAGTCTCTAAGAAACCGGAAGGACTGTGAGGATGTCATGGGGTCATTGTTACTAAATGACGAATTATGGTTTCTGAATGACGAGTCGATTTGAGTCATGATTATTGAATGACGAGGTGATCTGAGAGTTATGGTGAATGAATGACGAAGTGTCCTTCAAAAACAAAATGCAGAAACGAGGCTGGCTGCAAACTGAATTTAAAACAAAATTGTCAACGATGAGACAAACTTTCACAGAAAGATTAATTAACATAAAATATCAGGTCTCTCTCTCTCTCTCTCTCTCTCTCTCTCTCTCTCTCTCTCTCTCTCTCTCTCTCTCTCTCTCTCTCTCTCTCAATATATTAATTAAAATATTGTATTATTTAAATTAAGTCTGCATTGTTATTAACGGCAGCCCACAGGTTCCATTCAATTCTGTATTCAACTCCGTCTCCGGTCTGTAACACGTGTTTATTTCCGCACTCACCATCCGTTATATTAATTAAAGTAACATACAGTATTGTATTATTTAAAAGTAACGTATCTTATTATTTAAAAGGAACGTATCGTATTATTTAAAGTAATATATTGTATTATTTGCAGGAACATATCGTAACGTATCAACGTATCGTATTATTTAAAGTAGCATATTATATTATTTAAAGTAACGTATCATTAAAAAAAAGAGAAAATATGACAGGGCCAGCTAACTTGAAAGGGGAATGCTTTAAATGTAAAGTGCCGAAGGTAATATGAGCGACATCACATCCCTGAGTATATGTTTGTTTTGTAAACGTAGAGAAAACCACGAAAAGGAAGTTAAAGAGCTAAAGGAATTAGTAAAAAAGCTTGAAGCTCGGGTCGTAGCACTGGAAATCCAACCCAGTGGACAAGCTCAGGCTGAAAACGCATCAGCAGATATAAACTGTAAGGTTAAACATCTAGAACAAAGCGTGGCTCGCTTAGAAAATATGGTGAATATTCCGGAAAGTGGGATAGAGGAACGAGAATTCCAATTGGTCAAAAATAAAAGACCCTCAAAACCAAAACATAAGGATTCGGAACCCATTACCGTAAAAAATAAGTTTCACTTACTCGCTGACGAAGAGGAGGAATCCTTTTTAATTGGGGATTCTCTGGTAAGGAATCAAGGGGACTTTTTCGGAGCAAAACGCGTGACCAAGAGAAAACTCCGATGTTTTCCAGGTGCCACGAGTCAGATAATTAATAAGGAATTAGTCCAAATTAATACCAAGAATAAGAGTTGCCCCATCATTGTACATGTTGGTGGCAATGACGTTTTTCAGGGAGGGACAGGAGGGCAGACAGAATCCATTGTAAAAGAGTTCAAGATCCTAACCGACAAGGTTAGGGATAAGACAGATATGGGTATGGTTGTAGGGATTCTCCCTCGAATACGTGCTAGTGACTATACTTTAAGTAAAGCCATTAGCATAAATAAAAGAGTTAAACGCATGTGCGAGGAAAAAGGCCTAAAGTTTGTTGATTTTTGGCCTACATTCTACGGAAATTGGGAATACTTTGGTTCAGACGGGATACATTTAAATCAGAAGAGGAAAAAGAAGTTTGGTGATTTACTGAACATTAATTTGTTATAATCTTTTTAAACTAGGACCCCCACAAACTAGCAATTGATCCTGCTCCCCCAACTGTTAAACCTACTCCTCCAGCGGTCGGTCCTCTTCCCACAGCAGTCGGTCCTCCTCCCACAGCAGTAAGTCCTCCTCCCACAGCAGTTAGTCCTCCTCCCACAGTAGTTCATCCTACTTCCCCAGTAGTTGATTCAACTGCTTCGGGAACGACTCAGGCCAGTTAGGAAAAATCACAACTTAAAATCTCTCAAAACTGTGCTCTTCAATGCTAGAAACAAACTAATGAAATTTATAGTGCTAGTCAAAACTGAGAACTTTGATATCATAGGAATAACGGAATCTTGGATTCATTCTGAATCAAGGGATTTTGTAGGAGAATTTGAAATGGTAGGTTTCAAAATGTTTCACAAAGATAGGAACGGAAGGGAAGGCGGCGGTGTACTTTTGTATGCTCGGGACTTCCTGCACCCGGTAAACAGTAATATCGTATCTGCTCATGAAATGTTGGGAATTGATCTAAACCTAAATAATAAGGCAGTGCATCTACTTCTAGTATATAGGCCACCTCACTACCCCGTTGATAAGGATATAAACTTGTATAACCAATTAAGCAGAATAGTGAATAATCAGTAAGATCAGTGTGATTTTTGGTGATTTTAATTGTGGTAATATAAATTGGGAAAACAAAACAGCTGATGCTGAGGGCTCAAGACTGTTGGCATTTGCCGATGATAACTCATTAAGTCAATGGGTTGACGGTCCTACAAGGAGTAATACTAAACTAGACCTCATATTCACGAACGAAGATGACTTAGTAGTCTCTAACCTGACTATTGGTGAAAATTTGAGTAACAGCGATCATAATTTGATTAGGTTTGACCTCAAGGTTCCAGTTAATACTCGCGAAAAGACTCGTGAAAGACTGGATTTCTCGAGAGCAAATTTTGAAAGCTTCCGAAGTAGTTTAGACACACTTGAAGTTCTAATAAGTGAGGATGTCAATGTCACCTGGGGCTCATATAGGGATCAATTTAGAATATTACAGAACACTTTTATATCCACTAAAATAGTTTCCTTGTCAACAAAGTCGCCGAAATGGTTTAACAACAAAATTAACAGTGCTATTACGGGAAGAAATAGAGCCTACAAGCTACTAAAGTCACATTTCAACCAGACTAATTCAGAAAACTATATAAATCTACGTAGGGGGGTTAAGTTCTTAATTAAATCAGCCATACGTGATGAAGAAGCTAGAGTTGCCTCACTCTGTAAAGTTAATCCTAAAGAATTTTTTGACCATGTTAATAGCAGAAAGCCAATTAAAAATTCTGTAGGCCCCCTAAAAGACAGAAGTAGCGTACTGAAATTCGGTGATAAAGCTATAGCTAATACGTTAAACGAGTTCTTCGTTACAGTCTTCGCGGAGGAAGACACAATTGAAGTGCCAAGTCCTCGGATTACATATGACGGTGACCATCCCGTAGAGACCGTAAGTTTTACGAGAAATGAGGTACAGCAATTAATTGAGATGAACAAATACAAATCACCTGGTCCCGACTTATTTCTTCCAAGGGTATTAAAAGAGGTTAGTCACAATGTTGTTGACTTAGTAACCATATTCAAACAATCAATCGAGTTAGGGAAAGTTCCAACCGACTGGAAGTTAGCAAATGTAACACCAATCTTTAAAAAGGGTGATAGGGAAAATCCTTATAATTACCGTCCGATCAGTTTAACATCAGTTGTCAGCAAACTGTTGGAATCCATCATTACAAAACGTATTGTGTATCACCTTGAATCTAACAATCTAATTTTTTATTCTCAACATGGATTTAGGTGACCAGTGGCGGTCCTAGCTTACATGACGCCCTGGGCGAACCTCACCTTCAGCGCCCCCCCCCCCCTGTTCGCCAACACACACCATTCGAATCCCCCCAAAATAAAGGACAGACATAACTCTTTCACAAAATAACTTTTTATTGGACTAATTGTTGGAACTTCAGAACCAAAACAAAGACTCAAATTTCTGAATTTTACAAATCCTTCATCACGTAAATAGAATAACTCACTTAAGAGAATGTAATTATGATACTATGAACAGGAAAAATACAAATTAAATTGCACAACTGCCATAAATAAACTAGAGAATCAAATTTCTAAATTGTACAAATGCTCTATCACATAAATAGAATAAGACACTTAAGAGAGGGTAATTATTATGCTACACTTTGAACAAGAAACAAAATAAATTGCACCACAGCACAACTGCCATCTAAAGCCTGACTCTTCTTACCTTCCTTGATGCAAAGTCATGAATTAAATCATCATATGAAATCTGCTCAGCAATTGTATGATTTATACTGATGATGGCCAGACCGGTAAGGCGTTCCTGTGACATAGTTGACCTCAGGTAGGATTTGATGAGCTTCAGCTTTGAAAAGCTCCTCTCTGCTTCAGCAACAGTGACTGGAAGAGTAAGACCAATTCTGAGAGCAGTCCACAAATTTGGATATATTTCAGAGAGCTCCCTTTCATGGATAAATGTCAGCAGTTCAAGCAAGGATATGGTCTTTGATGGCAAGTCAGGCAAGTTCTTCAGCTCCTGTGCAAGCTCTCTGCCATCCAAGTCAGATTGTCCCTTAAAGTGTAGTGTAGTACTAAGGTTCACACATTGTTCTGTCAGCTCCTCAAATGTGAGATTTTGGAAATGTGTCAGCACTCCAAACTTCTCTCCCACAATTTCCAACGTGGAAAATCTTTCCTGAATGGCTGATGTTGCAGCATCAACCACTGCATTGAAAAATGTCACCTCCAGCTTCTTCAAAGCATCAATCAAGGGCTCATCAGATGCTTCATAATATACATTTCACTATTTAACCAAACCCAGAAAAATAACATTACATATGTTAAAGTATGGGCCTTTATTCCCAATAATATTAATCTGGAAGCATTTTGCATTGTTTAGGTCTTTTATGGGAAGGTTTATGGAAAATGCAATAGATGGTTTTTTATTAATAAAAATATATTTATTGATCTTTTATTATTTATTTTATTTTATTTTTTATTTTTATTTATTTCTTTATTTATTTATTTTTATTTTTTTTGCAGGCGCTCATGCCGCCCCTCCACAAATGCCGCCCTGTGCGGCTGCCCATATTGCCCATATGAGGAACCGCCACTGTAGGTGACATAGATCCTGTCAGACAAACCTGTTACAGGTTTTCCATAATATGCAAACACTATACGATGCAAGTAGGGCAATAGATATAGTGTATTTCGACTTTCAAAAAGCCTTTGACAAAGTCCCTCACACGAGATTGATGGCTAAAATCAGACGACTAGGAATCACCGGGCTCATTTCCAATTGGATTGAGGATTGGTTAAAAGATAGAAAGCAGAGAGTGGTAATAAATGGAGTAGCTTCGGAGTGGGCACCCGTTACCAGTGATGTCCTACAGGGTTCCGTTCTGGGTCCTTTACTTTTTATTAGGGATGTACCGATGCATCGGTATCGGTAGTATCGGCCTGTTTTTAGAGTATCGGTATCGACCGATACTGTCGATACTTTTCCAAGTTCTCATTTTAAAATTAATATTTAATTATTTATAAAATGCAAATGAATAAATTTTCATTTGAATAAACTTAGTGAATACATATGAAGTTTCATCATTTTTTATTTCTTCCCCTTATTTTTTAAACTGCTATAATTTGAAACCAATTGCCTATCACGAGATGATTACATCAATTTTTCATTAGAATTAAACATTAACGCCAGGGAGGACTCTTATATCTAGAGGTATACTTATGCAACGCACCTCGGGCCCACGAGTTGGACTAGAGAGTAATGTAGTAAATAATTATTGCTAAAATATGTTTTTATTGAATTTTAAAATAAAGTATCGGTATCGGCAAAATATCATTAATATAGATGCTAAAAAGTTTTTATCATCTATATTAATGATATAGACATAGGGCTTCTAAGTACAATCTCCAAATTTGCAGACGATACGAAATTAGGAAGTAGTGTAGGTACTGAGGAGGGCGTAAGAACGCTTCAGAATGATCTTGACAGGTTGGGCTAATGGTCTGCTGCTTGGCAGATGCCATTCAACTTGGACAAATGTAAGGTAATGCACATAGGTTATAAAAACCCAAACACCGATTACTCTCTCTTGGGAAGGAACTTGACTGAGACCGAGCTAGAGAAAGACTTAGGAATTTACAGTATATCAGCAGTGATCTGAAACCGTCGAAGCACTGTGCAGAAGTCGAAATGAGGGCCTTAAAAATATTAGGTTATATTAAAAGACAGTCAGTTTCGGAACAAGGAGACTGTAATGTCCCTTTATAATTCACTAGTCAGACCTCAACGGAAATACTGTGCGCAGTTTTGGTCTCCATCCCTCAGGAAGGACATAGAAAGATTAGAAAGGGTACAAACAAAGGCTACAAAATTGATCCCTTCAATGAGAATGCAAAACTACCAACGGAGAATGGAGCGCCTAAATCTGTTTACCTTAGAGACGTGGAGTTTGCGCGGTCAGCCTATTCAAGTCTTCAAGATGCTCAATGGAATAGACAGGGTAAATTACAGAAACTTATTCTCACTTAATGCCAATCCGACAAGAAATAATGGGTTTAAACTGGAACTAAAGACATTTAGGACCTCTGTCTGCGAAAATTTCTTTTCCTATAAAATAGTTAATATCAGGAACCAACTTCCTTCAGAGGTTGTTTGAACTTGTTTCCAACCAAAGTGTAAATGTGTTTAAAAATAGGCTAGACAAAGTACTGAATACTTTCATGGTTTAAGACTAAAACCAGTGCTTAATTTGTGACGGAACGCTCCGGAACGCCGTTCCGGTACTTATTTTAAAACCTAATTAAAAAAAAAAGGTTTTTATTTTAATAAAAAGGTCAGCAACGTAATTTCGTAATTTAAAATCCAACGAAATACAGACAGTAGAAAGCCAAAACTAGTCGATCAAGCAGAAAGAAGTTTGGAGTGTGTGTGGAAATTAATGTGATTATTCTATCAACTTCCTATATATAGCAATAGCATGTAAGTAAAGCAATTTTATTTTGTTTCAAATACATATAATAGTTTGTTTTACTTAGATGTTGCAATCACAGTCTAACTTTTTCTTTAAAATAATACTGTATTCGAAGAACTTTCATTTGCATGTTGCGCAGTTTTCGCAGAAAAAGCGCTTAAAATGCGTTGGTTTCCGGGGCGCCGCCCCGGATCCCGCGGGGGGAGCTTACAGCGCTCCCCCAGACCCCCTAACTGTGAGGGCTTCACCTCACTTCTTTTTCATTTACAAATTAAGCACTGACTAAAACATAACGTAACTCTGTAGGAGTTCGCTTGCACGGTGTCTCTGTGGGTATGAATTGTAAAGCTTTTTATATATTCTCCACTTTCCTGTAAAATTTCCTTGGCTACTTTTCCAGGGTCAAGGTATTTTCTTTAACCTTTTTCCGTACCTGCCTCTGGCAGGGGGGGGAGCGGAGGGGGGGGAGAGAGCCTTCTACTTTTCTATCCAGTTTTCTACTATTACTAGGATAGTTGAAAGAAAATTAATTTATTTAATAACAGGAACCTCCCAGAGTGGACCGGAAGGTCTTTGAGGCTTCCTCTTGTCCTTGTAACTCTCTCTCTCTCTCTTCTTTCCCGTGTCCAGCATGGTATTCCAACTGTGGGAAAATTAATGTTCTTACATATACATTACATGAAAATATTTTGAAAATCAACTTCCCATCTGCATAGGGTGTGCATGACGCTTGAACGTGGGACCGGAGACACACAACTCACACATTGTACAGTACAGGATCACCACCGTGAATAATATTCCAACCTCAGGGATCCAATATTACCTTTAATGACAAAGTTGACGGGGTCATACATCTAGTGGTACACTAGGTGAAATCAACGTCTTTTGTATTCTCAAAGATCGCCTCCTGTTCTCTCGGTTTCTCCTTAACTCTTGTGCCACACTTATCTGAACTCGCGTTTACGTTCTTTAAGAAGTAATATCCTAGTTCAGAGTTTTTCAAAGTGTGTCACGCGGGCTAAATATATACCCAACTCTATGTAGGACGTTCTCTCAGACTAATAAGAGGAAACGATACGAGTGGTCCATGCGGATGAAAGAAATCTGATCAATTTTGGCACTCTATTGTCTTCTCAACTAAATCGAGACTCCAGAAGTTTGCTTCAGCTGGATGATCTGGGTATGGAGAACCTTTGGAGATGTGTTCAATCGCAAATCGGTGCAGTCCACTGTGAAATTCGGTGGTTGTGCTGTTTAGGTATGGGCAGGCATTTGATTCTCTTGAAAAACTTACCTTGTACTCGTAGAGGGACGACTTAATTCACAAAGTTGCATATTCATCTTTGATAAGAGACTCCTGCCTTTGTTTCGAAATGGAAACTTCACATTATGTTTCAAGAGGACGGTGCCACATGTCCATTCCGTTCTTTTAGGAGGGTGGTCTGTTTATTTTGACATGAGCTTTGTTTTATAGCGAGGGGGGGGGGGGGTTACATTTTATTAGTTACAAAAATCAATGAAATATCCAAAGAAATACAGAATATCACCAATTAGTATTTTTTATGCTTTTTAGAAATGCTATATTTCTAGACGAACTTTTTTTTCTGAAACTGTACAATGGTTTATAAGCGTTGGAATTAACCAAATGATTTGGAAGACCACTTTTCGCAACTGTATCTGCGTTCAGAGGAAAAACTCCATTTATTTCTCTGCAAGATAATCAGTCTAAACAGTTTTTTGCAAGCGATGAATCTTGTATTACCATTTCGGTCATGAACAGTGAAGACGGAAGACCCACCTCCAATTAAAGTTGACCAGTACGAAACCTTTATGCCAGCCAGGTTGACACGAAAAGGATTATCGATTACAGTGCTATTCAGTGCACCAAAGGGATTTGTACCTTTAAAAAGTAGGTTGCTGTTGGTAGAGAGAGAGAGAGAGAGAGAGAGAGAGTTACAAGGAGTTACAAGGAAAAGAAGTACCTCAAAAGGCCTTGCGGCCCATACCGAGGAAGTACCAATGGCAACGGGTGCCAGGGAAAATTTTGTACACACTCAAATAGTGTGCAAGATTTGGTCTAACCTTTTCTTGAACTGATCCACAGAGGAACTGTTCACAACTTCCGAAGGTAACCTGTTCCATGTGTCACAGATCTTATACGTAAAGTAATTCCCACACACACTAGTCCTAAACCGTTTCAAATCCAACTTCCAACCATTGTTGCGAGTTGGGTTATCATTTAAACTAAACATACTTCTAAAATTGACATCGTTGAACCCGCGTAAGAGCTTGAAAACCTCGATCAGTTGACCGCGCAACCTCCGAGTTTCAAGCGAAAACAAGTTCAGGGCGCGTAACCGTCGATTGTAACCCATATGCCTAACGGAAGGGATTAACTTTGTGGCCCTCGCCTGCACTCGCTCCAGCCTCTCAATATCTTTCCTGAGGGTGGGCGACCAGAACTGCACAGCATACTCCAGGTGCGGCCGAACAAGGGAATTGTACAGTGAGAGCACAATCTCCTTGTTCCGAAACTGAAATTGCCTCCTGATATAACCCAATAGTTTCTGGGCTTTCTTTTCCACCTCTACACACTGTTTCGTAAACTTAAGGTCGCTGCTAATTAGCACACCCAAGTCTTTTTCTAAATCAGTCACCTCGATATTACTACCCAACATCGAGTAGTCCGACTTGGGATTGGCGTAGCCAATGTGCATCACTTTGCATTTACCCAAGTTAAACGGCATTTGCCATTTTTCGGACCACTCTCCTATTCTACCTAGGTCCGCACGCAGTTCCTCGATCGCTTCGGGCGTCCCAACACTGGCCCCAAGCTTGGTGTCATCAGCGAATTTGGCGATCCGACTGACGATGCCACCGTCGATATCATTTATGTAAATGATAAACAACAGTGGCCCCAAAACGGAACCCTGAGGAACCCCACTAGTGACCGAGGCCCAACCCGAACTAGCCCCTTTAATTACCACCCTCTGCCGCCTATTCCTCAGCCAGTTTTCAATCCACCTACCTATTTCCCCACCGATACCCAGCGCGCGCACTTTCGCCATTAGCCGGCGGTGAGGTACCTTATCAAAGGCTTTCTGAAAGTCGAGATAAAGTATATCAATCGCCCTACTCTTATCGTACTCACTCAACATGACGTGGAAAAACTCGAGCAAGTTGGTGAGACACGACCTATGCCGTCTAAACCCATGTTGGGAGTCCCCAAGCAGCTTGTAGGAGTCCAAATGGTCAACGATCCTATCAGCTATTATCCCTTCTAATAATTTACCTACAACTGAAGTGAGACTAATGGGACGATAGTTCCCTGGACTTTCGTGATCCCCTTTCTTAAAGAGAGGGGTCACGTTGGCTTCCCTCCAGTCACCAGGCACCTGGCCCATCTCCAACGATTTGTTGAAGACTGTAGCCAGGTGGGGAGCCACCTGGTCGCGCACTTCTCGCAACACTCTGGGGAGAAACTGGTCTGGCCCAGGAGCCTTAAACGCGCTCAGTTTGTCTATTCTATCGGCAACGACTGTCGCGGTACATCTAACACTATCCAGGCCAGCACCTTCGTGCCTCACGCCTGGCTCAGGGATGACGCGGGTATCCTCCCTGGTGAACACTCCCGCAAAGTACTCATTAAGCACATTAGCGATGTCCGCGTCGGAGGTCCGCAGAACGCCGCTTCCGTCCTTTAACGGACCTATCATGCTTCTAATGGGCTTTCTACTATTAACATAACTGAAGAACTCCTTAGGGTTCCCCTTGCAGAGGCTTGCCACCCGTAGTTCTTCGTTACGTTTCGCTAGCCTAACCTTCGCCTTCACTTCCCTACACAGGCGGACATACGCTTCAGTGTTCTCGTGGGAACGATTGGCCTTCGCCCTCCTATACGCTACTTTCCTATTTCGGATAGCCGAAGCGATGTCACGATTGAACCACTTAGGCTGCGTTGAAGCAGGGGTGACCGGTTTTGAGGGTATGGCAGCAGACTGCAGCACCATAAACTCGTCCCGGAATGCACTCCACACTCCCTCAACATCGCCGCTCGCCGCCAACCTCTAACCCCATCTCTCCTACGCTATCCCTGAGGCTAACAAAGTTCGCCCGCCGGAGATCGAGCTTACTGCCTCTCGAGTTACTACGCTTCACCCGAGGGACGCACACACGGAACCTAATAAGACCGTGATCACTCCCGCCCAATGATTCGTCAACAGTGAGGCCAGTGACGAGGTTGTCTTCGGTCGTGAACACTAAGTCTAGAACGCTTTCGCCTCGTGTAGGCTCGTTGACCCACTGAGTGAGGAAGTTCTCATCAGCAAAGTCAACTATCCTCCTCCCCTCAGCATCGGCAGTCCTGTTTTCCCACTTTATGCCGCGACAGTTGAAGTCTCCTAAAACTACACACCCTATCCCCTAGCAGGCTACTGAGTTCGGTGTACAGGGCTGTATCCTCCTCGAGGAGGAGATGCGGAGGTCTGTACACCAAGATTAACCTATAGCTCGTCCCTCCCACATTCAGATCGACGCCAAGCAGCTCCCGTTCCGACCGGAACTGGCAGTCAACCGGACTCAACGTGTCTCTGACGTATATTAGTACCCCACCCCCCTCCCCACGGGTGCGGTCTTTGCGAAACATTCTATACCCGGGAATTTCGAACTCCCCAACGTAGTCCCTACGATCAGTATGAATCCAGGACTCGGTGATAGCAACGATATCCTGGTATTCTGATGCTAAGAGCGCCCGTAGCTCGCAAAACTTGTTCCTAATCGAGAGAGAGAGAGAGAGAATTCGGCCACTTAAAGGTGAAAGATTTCTTCCATTAATGGAAAAGTAGCTCTTATCTTGAACTCCACATACATTTTGACATCATCTCGGTGTTGGGCTACTTCGTGGATACGCCCAAGCACCGCTTCTCGTTAGATCAGCGAGGTTAAACGACGTTAAGTCTACTCAGTAGTTGGGTGAGTGACCGTTCTCCTACGCATTCACATGATGTATCGACCCTTAGATGGTTCGGATCCCACGTAAAGCTGTAGGTCCCCTTCGTCAAGTAACCTTTAAAGTCATGAATGAGTTAAAAAAAAACCAAATGTTGATATTTTTTCAAATATTGGTGATGGAAATTCATCGCACGCAGCCACTATATAGAGGTCCTGCCTAAAATCGATAATTTCTTAATTGATCACACTTAATAACCACCAAATAAGCACCGTGCCATAGCCACTTAATTGTAAAAAGGGGAATATATTTTACTTTTAAAAGTTAACCATTTAATAATATTCATTTTAAGGCTTATACGCCATGTAAAGTTTAATAATAATAATAATAATAAAACCCAAACTGTGATAGAAATAAAGTACGCTAAAGAATATACAGGGTGGGCCGTAAGTTTCCATACATAGGAAAAATAAACATTTTTTTATGGACAACCATTTTTATTTATATAATATGCTCTACATGGTTGCCATTGTTTTGAAAACACATTTCAATACGTGTTCCCCACTGTTGATGAACACGCATTAGCACAGTTGACGTTATGCTTGTAATGGCGTTGGTGATACGTTCCTTTAGATGATTTATGTCTCGTATCTTTTCCTGATACACCATGGCCTTCAAGTGCCCCCAAAGATAGAAATCAAGGGGGGTGATCTGGGGATCTGGGAGGCCACTCCACAGGACCACGCCGACCAATCAAAGCATCCGGAAACTGCTGATCCAAATACCGACGCACGTGAAGACCATAATGAGGTGGAGCTCCATCTTGCTGGAAGTAAACTGGGAAGTTACCTTCCTCGTTTAGCAGGGATGGGAAAATCTCTTCTTGCAACATGTTAAGATACCTTTCGGCATTAAGATTTCCACTGACAAAAATTGGTCCAATAATTCTGTCACCCCATATCCCGGCCCACACCATCACTTTACCGGCACCTTGCATCTTCGTCGGACTCAGCCAGTTAGGGTTAGCATTACTCCAATAACGTATGTTTTGCCGATTAACCTCTCCATTGACGTAAAAATTTGCTTCATCAGTAAACAAGATCTTACAAACGCATATTCTTAGGGTATCTGAAACATAAAAACAAACGTTTAAATTTTCCTATGTATGGAAACTTACGGCCCACCCTCTATATATATTGTGTGTGTGTAATATTAAAACGCATCATTAAAAACACAATATGAAATATTTTCTAATGAAATAAAAGCGAAATAATTAGGATAAACAGTGGTTTAAGTCCTAACTAAAATCCAGTTAATTTCGAGCTATGACAATTCCATTTTATGAGAAGAGAATAAACCAAATATAAACTTTAAAAGAAAAACAAAAAAACAAAAATTGGAAAAGATCTTTCAGTGGGTATTTAAGCCATTCTCTTCAGTTTAATTATCATTAAAAGTATTTTATTCCCAGCTTCTCATTTTGAAGCGGAATGCGCCGGGTTGTACATCAATTTTAAAATTAGATTATAAATATTTTTGGAAATAATGAAGTAGACAGTCTTCTATAGTTAAATAAAGAGAGATTAATTTATTTAATTTTATTCGTATTTAAATCGATTAACTTAAAAGTTTAAAGCTAATCCCAGTTGATGGCATCGATACCAACTCTTGAATTCTTTTTTTTTTCAACAGTTCTACAGCATGCCCAATTTACGAACACGATTCGGATAACTAACATTCTGCAAAGGATAAAAACCAATAAATAAGTGAACATATATATATATATATATATATATATATGTAGAGAGAGAGAGAGAGAGAGAGAGAGAGAGAGAGAGAGAGAGAGAGAGAGAGAGAGAGAGAGAGAGAGAGAGAGAATTAACTGCCTTTAAAAAAATCTAAGTTTTAATGTTAGGTGAATATTGTCAATTATGAGAAATTGAATTTAGGGAACAAGGCCACGATAAGATTGACTTATTAGAAGCACGAGGCTTAGGTCTATTCTACGATCTTTGTCAAATACGAGTGAAAACCAAAGTATATGCCGAAAACTTGAGCTTCTCATAAATCTAATTCTTATTGCGGTCTTAGTCCCAGTAAGTTTTGGTATTGCCAAGACACTTTATCCTTATAACGGACTATTAGACATTAACTCTCCACGAATGTTCCATGAAAACAACAGTACATAGGGTTGACAAAAGAACAAATGGTAAAGCTTATCACTGATAAGTGGAATGCCAGAACGCGTGTCAGTTTCACATAATGCAAAGGGGGAAGCATTGGTTTATTGAATCAATATATTTAGACTTTTATTATCAAATAAAAAACTATGGAAAAACCGAAGCTGTCTATTTATCTATTTGAATAGGTCAGACACGCACGAAACTTCGTAAGTTCAGCTTTTCAATGAGACGTGAAAACCATACCATTTGTTGCCTGTCTTAGAATCACTTATAAGGCTCTGTCAACGGGCAAACGTCAATCATGAGCGTCTTGGAATGATACCTTCTACAACAAATTGACGATCATATTCCAAAACCTGCTGAGCTCCACCTCCCCCCAAATTTTTTTTTTTTTTCGCTTTAGTCGTACAAAAGAATTAAAATCCACTTTTGTTTCTTTTTCATCGAATAATTATGTTTAAGACGCTCGTAAATGGTGAGTACATTAGACATTAGTCCAGTGGTTTCCGCTTTACACATATGCTATTTTTGGTTACCTCAAAAAATCTGATTAATAATACAAGTATGAATAATTGTACATATCATTTTAGTTAGTTGAATCATTGATAATTAATGGGGGGAGGGGCGCAACCATAATTTTGGGGAGTCAGGGGGTCGTCGTAACATTAAGTTTGGAAAACACCGCATTAGTCAGTTATGGTACTCGTATCATCCCACTCAATGTGATTCCCATTTGAGTCACCGCGAGTAAGAATCTGAAAGGAGGCAGTGCTCAAATTCGTCTATTCTCATTTCATGCCATTCTCATTCTTATCCACGGCTTTCCCATTTTGGTCCAGGTTAGGTTGGGTTTGGGTTAGGCTAATGTTAGGTTAGATTAAGTTCACTTAAGTTAGGAAATATTAGCCATTTTCACTTGGAGTCTTTACCGCGAATGCGGGTGACATTCATTCTGAAACGAAGAAACTCTTTTGTCAAATATAGATTTCTCATTCTGCGCATTCTCACTCGTGGACAACAAATGGGAAATATACTGAGCGGGGGGGTGGGAGGGGAACTAATCACCAGTTTTCACTGTAAAATTAGGGTTCTAAAACTTACTGTAAGAAATTTTGGAATATGTCCTTGAAAAATGAGTGACCTTACCATTCCGTTTTTTTTTTCGTTTTTTCTTTCGAATTTCTTTCCTTAAAGCCATTTCGCGTTTGAAATCTCTTTTGTTCCCTTCTTCCAAGCGTTTAGGTTCGAGGGATGTACCTGAGACTTTCGTTGACTCATTATTACCCGTAGAATTGTTTCTAATTTTCTTGAGTATTTTTGTTCGTTTTTTGGGTTGTCTCTTTGATATTATTTCGTATAATTTTCTTTTCTTAACTTTCTTACCTCTTCCTTTGGTTAAAGAGGGACATTTCTTGTCTTTTTCACCCCCTGTTTTAGTCAAATCTGAGAAATATACAACCCCGGTTAGCCCTGGTTTTCGCTTTCGCCCGAATTGTTCATTCTGACGAAAGCCAGACTTGTCGCCCCACTTGGACCTACAGCTTAACGTGGAATCCGAACCATGACCGGCCAAAAGTTTGAAATCATAAAGTCCCAACCGGGACTTGATCCCACTAGGGAACCAGATTATCCAGTTAGGTATATATATTATATATATACTACATACTTGCGTGAGTTAATAACGAACATATCACGCAGTCAATAATAGTAATAGTAATAATAATAATGTAATTATGGGGTTGTTTAACCTCGTTCGCAACATCTAAGGTCATATGACGGAGGGGACCTACAGCTTTACGGAGGTGACCTACAGCTTAACTTCGCTGATCAACGGGATTCGGTGTTACGACAATAATAATAATAATAATAATAATGTTTGGCTTTGTTTACTCTCCTTCGCGACATCTAAGGTTATCATATGACGGGTGAACCTGCAGAAAGACGTGGTATCCGAACCACTACTCCATCAAGGAAGAAATTTGAAGTTATTCTGAGAGCTAAGTGTTAATTGGCATTAAGTGGTGAGCTCACCTTATACTAATTCTCATAAACAAATAACGAGCATTTGCACTAATCCGGTACACTGAGAGTCAAGTGCCAAGTGGCACTAAGTGGTGAGACTCTCTCATACTAATCTCCATCATCTTAATCGTGATTAACTGTCTTTGTAAGAAAAACTAACTTTTGTCGCAATAATGAAGAGGAATGGCACTGAGCGTCCTTTTGGTCCTGCAGGAGGAGTGCCTCAGGGCGCACCACGACTGATAGGTACTCCTGTCGGAGGCGCAGATGTGGGTGGCAGTCGACGGACAGTCCCGAAGGTCTCCACACCACAAACATTGCGGTTTATTTGTGATGAAATCCCGCAAACACGTTTCACCACTCCAGCATTTGACATTGTTGCACTGGGCGTTCTCTAAAATTAGAGGACAAATATATATCTATTTATCTATCTATCTATCTATCTATTTACCTACTAGCAAGAATCCATTGGTTCAAAGTTGGTATTTGATATATCCTAAGTGATAACGTTGGCCCAACGGATGCTTGCTATATATATACGTACTGTATACCTTAGTAACCTTAGTTAGGTAATATTAGCCGTCCAAATTATTATTCCGTCCGAATTATTCATTCTGACGAAGGTCAAGTTTGTTGCCGCAACGTAGATTTACAACTTAACGTGGAGTCCGAACTAAGACCCACCAGGAAAGTCAAATTATAAAGTCCTTGTCCGGACTTGATTTCACGACCTCCCGATCGGCAGCCCAGCGTCTTAGATACTGGGGTACCAACTTACCAAGGGTACTCATTTCTCTATAAATCAAATTTTTTACGGAAGGACGGACAGCTGCAGGCGAAACCAAACTGACTCGAATCGAGACATTTTTGCTCATCCAGCTCGGTGTTGCTGTTGAGACATTTTTTTTTTTAAATGACTCCGTATGAAGCAATTGAAAGAATCACGGGAAGTCATGAGTTACTTTTTATGAATTATAAATGTCTAAATGTCTCTCAGACTTACAAAATAGAGCAAGAGTAACTTGTAATGCCTCAGTATAAAGAGGAGACTGTAGACACCAATCGACCAGGTAAGTACTCCAGGGGAAACGTTAGGCAGGAGACTGTCCTCTTTAGCTGATCTTTTTCCGTGTTTCATCTACCCTGTGAGCAGTCCAGCATGCTCTCAAAAACACACACACACACACACTTCCTCTATTCTTCACTACACATACTGTACATGCATTTTACACACTACCCAGTATTTTCAAAATTTATAAAATAAGGCATCGTGAAGCTCGGAGACTTTGACTTTGGCTTTCTCTTTCTTATAAAAGGGGGCATTTTTGCGGGCATTCGCCTTTGGTTCCTCCTTTCTACATAAAAAAGGAGTTACTTATAAAATAAGAGTCACATAACGATGCTAACTACTACACCACTGATATATATATATATATACTGACTGCTTTTTTTGTAAAAAAAGGTGCCGGTACTCATTGGGATATATATATATATATATATATATTAACATACATCATAACATTAACTTACTGTTTTATAGAAAATTCCAAATTTTCATGAAGTTCTCATCTGCTTCAATATGTCGACTTCGTTCCTTGCTGTTAGTGTCAACTGCTGAGTGGCGCATAATAAATTGAATTGTGTACTAGCTCGTAGTTGTTTATTTTCAGATGCCTTACATTTGTTGTGTACGTAAAGTTTATCTACAATTGATTTCAATGCTTACCATATAACAACTATATTTGCCATGAAATAAAATAGGTATACAGTATAATTTTATACTACGGAATATTATAATACAATATCGCTTAAGTTTTAGAAAACTTAAAAATTTAATAAGAAAGATTCTAGATAATCTACGAATTAATTATTCAAAAAAGGTGCCGGTACGCCGTACCGGTGCGTACCGTCACAAAAAAGCCCTGTGTGTATATATATATATATATATATATCAGTGGTGTAGTGGTTAGTGTCTCTGACTACGAATCCATCGGTCCCGGGATCGAGACCCAGTGACGGCAGGCGGCGCGCAGCAAAACCCAGCTATTCATCCTTCCACACAATAAAAAAAAGTGCTTGGTAGATAAATTGGTACCCTGGGTAGCCGAGTGGTTAAGACGCTGGGCTACTGGTGGGGTGTGGTTCTTCCGATTCCACGTTAAACTGTAGGTCTAAGGTGGAGTGAAAAGCTTGACCTTCGTCAGAATGAACAATTCGGGCGGAAGCAAACCAAAGGATATATATATATATATATATATATATATATATATATATATATAATGCAATGTAAAGAGAGGATTAGTTCGTTGATTGATGGGGCAATTGAATATACAAATGACCCAGGAAAAATGAGTGAACTGCTTAAGCAACAATTTAACTCTGTGTTTAGCAGCCCCTAAGCCCTAGAAGAAAGTAAAAAATCCAGATGAATTTTTTGACATTAATACAAATCAGCCAAGAACAAGTTCGGGCACAAACCTATTAACAGACTTTGAGTTTTCGGAAGGAGATATAATTAACAGAGCTGGGCACAAACCGTTAATCCGTTAATCGTTAATTAACGAAGTTAACTTTTTCGTTAACGATTTAACTTTTAAGTTAACTTTGAAAATCATTATCAGACTAATTAACTTCCGTTACATTTAACTTCCGTTAACTCAAGTCCGTTAACCCAAAAAATTCATAAATAAACATTTAAAAGTTTCTATTATTTTCAGTGCTGAGCAGGTGCGCAGGCATCGACAAAAGGTTTGGGCCCCTCCTGGATGATGACGAATGCCAGCTGGCTGCTGCCTTCCATCCCAGGTTTCGCCTCATCTGGTTGGACAAGTATGACAACACCAAGGTCGCCAGGGTGAGGAAAAGCATGGAGGGTACAGTCGAGGAGGCCATGAAGCAGCAGTCCAACGAAGTGGGCAGCAACAACGAGGAGGAGGATGACTTCTTCAGTGCTGTCATCCAGACAAAAGAGAGCAGCAGAAGCCACAGGTCACTCAAGGGCAAGGCCCAGAACTTGGTCAAGACCTGGCTGGAGACCAACTCCAAGGACTTGCTGACAGATGCTGCCTTCTTGGGTGAGCAAGTGTTGGTGGACTTGTTCATCAAGTTCAACACAGCCATCCCCTCCAGTGCTGCAGTGGAGCGTTTGTTCTCTATGGGCAAGGACATCCTGAGGGCCAAGAGATCATCCCTGTCTGATGAAAACTTTGATATGCTAATTTTCATGAAGGGCAACATGCATCTCATGGACAAAATGGAGAACGAGAAGAAGAGGGAAAATTAAATTATATATATATTGTGTTTTTCATTTTTTTTATAATAAAAGTTAACGTTAACGGTTTATCGGTAACTTCCGTTACATGTTTAACGAATTAACGGATTAACGGTTAACGAAGTTAACTTTTTGGTTAACGGATTAGTGGTTAACGAAGTTAACTTTTTGGTTAACGGTGCCCACCACTGATAATTAATACTCTATCACAAATGCAAAAAAAAATTCGACATAAGGGCTAGACACATGGAGTGCCACGTTCCTGAAGAAATGTAAAGAGAGTATTGCCAAGCCGCTATACTTACTACGGAGAAAATCACTCGACACAGGACAAATTCCACTTTCATTAAAGAACTCGAACATTGTCCCCTTATTTAAAGGAGGTAACAGAACAATGCCTAAGAATTATCGGCCAGTAACTCTCACCTTCTACCTTATAAAGTGCTCTGAATGTATAATTAAAGGCACAACTACTCACTACCTACGAGAAAAGAATTTATACAATCCAAACCAATATGGCTTCAGGGCTGGAACATCATGCCTATCACAGCTATTAAGCCACCAGGAGAAAGTATTGGAAACATTGTGTCGAGGACAAAACATAGATGTAATACTGTATATACTAATTTTGCTGAAGCTTCGACAAATGTGACCGTGGAATTATAACACACAAACTTAAGAATACAGGAATTACTGAAAAGCTGGGAACATGAATATTTAATTTCTAACTCAAAAACCATAAGGATTGGTAGCAAATGGAGTTAAATCTGAAGTCTCAGCAGTCATGAGCTCTGTCCCACAAGGTACAGTATTAACTCCCTTGCTGTTCATAATAATGATTGCAGATATTAATTGAAAACTTTTTACAACTGAAAACTCTATTCAGAAAAGAATAAAAGTGACAAAGTTTTAAAGTTTTTAGATATTTGATATGACATTAATATCACAGTACTCTCCTCTGAATATACCCTTGGAAGCATGGAGGCTTTTTAGGCAAAATTAATGGTATTTAGTTTACTTATTACATAAAAATAGTGAGAGTGGCAAGTAGTAGTAATAATGACAACAAAAAATAATAACTAGCAATAATAATAATAATAATAATAAATACAATATAAAGTTTACAAAATATTACATAATTATAAATTAAATGATTTATTGTGTATTTAGTAGAATATAAATGATGCTTCATAAAAAAATTATAAAAAAGAAGAAATTACGAAATTAAAAGTGTTTAATGAAATTAACATATTTTAAATAGTTAATTACAAAATTAATTACTTTGGTTAAAATTGGCAGTGGTGAACTTATACATCAGTGGAGTATTGTATCATGTTTCGCAGATGACACAAAAATATGAAAGGAAATATTGAACGAAGGTGACAGGGAAAAATTAAAAAACAGTGAAATATTATTCCAGTGGGCAGAAGACAACAATATGAAGTTCAACGAAGAAAAATTCCAACTTCTAAGATATGGTAATAACAAGGAGCTACGGAATAAAGGATACAAAACTCCGCAAGCCAAACAGATAACACCAAATCCACAAGTCAGGAATCTTGGAGTAATAATGTTGTCGGATGCGGAATTCAGAGAGCACTATAACATCAAAATTACAACGGCTAGAAAAATAATGGGAATCATCTGGAGGAGCTTCCGCAGTAGAAAAACAAACAGCATGATAAAATTATGGAAATCTAGTCCTACCAATACTTGAATATCGCTAAGTACTCACTAACTCATACAGAAAACGAGACATTGCAAACATAAAAGCCATACAAAGGCCATTTACGTCTAAGATAGAGGAAACGAAAGGTGAAGACCATTGGTCTTGACTACAATCCTTGAAACTCTACTCTCTGGAAAGAAGACGCGAGCAGTACACGATAATATGCATATGGAAAATACTCGAGGACTTTGTCCCAAACCTTAGAAACGAAATAGAAACAAACTGGAATGAGAGAAGAGGCAGATTTTGTACTGTCCCAGCTGCGGTGGGATAAAGGACCATGAAAACGAGAATGGAAAATACCCTCAGAATACGAGGCTCAAAACTTTTTAATGTCCTGCCCAAAGGACTGAGGAACCTCCAGCACACCAACCTGAATAATTTCAAGAACCCGTTCGACAGGTTTCTGTGCAAAGTCCCTGATTAGCCATGCGTGGCTGGCTACGAGGGCAGGAAGAGATCGGAAGGCATTCCCTCCTCCACCGAATCCCACAAATGAGACAGGATGTTGCAGAGGGGTCGACCGCAGTCGATCCTGAATCGTCGTTCAAACCCTCATAAAATATCATAAAGTAAGTGAGCATATATATATATATATATATATATATATATATATTGGTGAAGGCCGCTTCTGGCAAGCTTCAATTTCAATTTAAGCAGAAAGCCACAGACAAGAAGGAAAGAAACATCCATCAAGTTGGAAAGGGACTATATTTTGTATATTGCAACGTTTCAAGCACAAACTATGCTCATCCTCAGGCAAAAATTCTAAAAAGTTAAAAACATAATGACATTTTGTTAATGTCATTATGGCTTTTAATATTATGTTTTTAACTTTTTAGAATTTTTTCCTGAGGATGAGCATAGTTTGTGCTTGAAACGTTGCAATATACAAAATATAGTCCCTTTCCAACTTGATGGATGTTTCTTTCCTTCTTGTCTGTGGCTTTCTGCTTATATATATATATATATATATATATATATATATATATATATATATATAGGGTGGCGCAAAAGTCGCGCATCATAGGAATTTTCAGTGTTGATTATAATATATTATTCTCTTTCTTTTAGGTAGGGAATGGCTGCGAAATTAACAACCTGGTATTCCATACATTAAAACCAAGCTCATCCTCTCGTCTATTGTTAATGTCGTAGCCATCCTCTACCTAAAAGAAAAAATAATATATTATAATCAACACTGAAAATTCCTATGATGCGCAACTTTTACGCCACCTTATATATATATATATATATATATATATATATAAAATTGGGTTGACCAGCGATTATATTACTCAAATAATGGATTACTCAGTGTGTGTGTGTGTGTGTGTTTCAAATTATTTATATTAATTTCTCACCTCGTGACAACGTTCAACTTTTTTATCCAAAAGATAGATTTTGTTAATTGGTGGATGGTTGGATCAATTAATTAGAAGAAAAACTAATCGCCAATTAATAAATTGATCAGTATAATGATCCCATCGATCAATCAGCTAATCATGACAACACACACACACACACACACAGACATATATATATATATATATATACAAAGGTGGGCAGGACCGAGTTCCAAAAGGACCGAACTCCAGGAACTCGGACCGTGAGCGGGAAAGTCGGTCCTTTTCTCAGTGAGGAGCGACGGTCCATTTTTAAGCAATTCCGGACGGTCCGGTCCAGACGGTCTTTTTTAGTGATTTTAGTGTGTTTAGTGATTATTTGAAGTTCTAAAGAAGATGGATCGTTTCCTCCAGAAGACTCAGAAAGAGACTGAGACTGAACTGAAACTTGTTTCAACACCTGAAGGACTTGTTCATCAAGTTTAACACGCCTATCCCATCCAGTGCCGCCGTGGAGAGGCTCTTCTCTTTGGGGAAGGACGTCCTCAAGCCGTAAAGGTCAGGGCTCAGTGACAGCCATTTTGAAATGCTAGTCTTCTTGAAGGGAAACTCAAGCATTTAACTTAACTTTTTTTCATTTATGTATTGTATTAATTATAATTTACGTTAATAAAATTAAAGATTTCCGGTGTCTTTAATTTCATTTTAATCAAATTTTTCACTTATATTATATATAAGGACCGAGGACCGAGTCGTTCCTAGGTCCTATCTTCAGAAAGGACCGTGACCGGGACCGTCGGTCCAGTTTGAGGCAAGGACCGGGACCGGGACCGTCGGTCCTTTATGAGGCCTGGGTGCCCACCTTTGTATATATATATATATATATATAAATATATATATATATAATATTTATATATATTTTTTTTATTTTTTTTTCAAAAGCATTTTTTTAAGTAAATCACTTTAATACTTTTCAAAAAGCATTTTATATTTCTTCTGTTACAATTTTTGGGGTAGAAAGATATTTTTTTACATAATTTCAGAAGATAAAGTCTGAAAAGCGGATTTGGTCAAACATTTTTTAGTTCTTAAAGAATTATTTTTCTGGGCTTATAGGTAGATTATACGAGGGGCGGTCAGAAAATAAGTTTACACGGCGTATAATTTCGTAACTAAAGGATCTACATTGATTATGTTTGTATCAGGTGAATTTGTTAATCATTATTTGCAACACTGCACGTCGATTCGGCTGCCATCTACCGTACATTGGTTATACGAGTCAGTTGAACATGGCGGCTCGACTGGAACAGTGCCCTGCCCTACGGAGCAGTCCAGGACGTTTACGTTTAATGGCCGCTCGTAACGTTCCAGTGTTGAACAATAGGCAGCTGCATTGATTGTTGTGCCTTTTTGCATGAAGTCCGCGAACAAAACGCCTTTGTGGTCCCAAAACACGGTAACCATCACTTTGCCAACGGACCTCACAATCTTGAACTTCTTTGATCGCGGGGACCCAGGATGTTTCCATTCCATGCTGGCACGTTTTGTTTCCGGAGTACGGTGATGAACCCATGTCTCGTCTCCTGTGAAAATGCGCTCGAGAAATTCTTGACCACTGACAGACTCAGAATATCGTTGCAGAAATGACAGGGCACTGTTCCAGTCGAGCCGCCATGTTCAACTGACTCATATAACCAATGTACGGTAGATGGCAGCCGAATCGACGTGCAGTGTTGCCAACAATGACTAACGAATTCACCTGATACAAACATAATCAATGTAGACAGGGACGTAGCCAAAGGAGGGGGGGGGGGGGCGACGGAGACGCTCGGCACCCCCCACCCTCTGAAAAGTCCATTAAAAAAATCTGCGGTAATTACAACCAAGGTTCACCGCCAAACTATGACATTTAACAATTTGGTATCTATATAGAATGGAAGGAGTATCTATCTATCTATCTATCTATATATATATATATATATATATATATATATATTTATATATATATGACTCAATTTGTTACTGGAATAAAACGGACGGTGGGTGGTAATGTGATTTTGTGGTGTACCTATATGTAAATTGCGCATTTAAAGTATTCGATTTTGATTTAGTAAAGTAATTGCGTATTTGATAAAGTACATATTTTTTTGTCAAGTAGCCCCTAAATTATTTTTCCATGCGATTATCATGTTTCAAATTTTATATGTTAAACAGATGTGCGTTTCTTCTGTCTCAACTGATCTCGCTGTTTCTGTATCCGTTTGACTTGAGAGTTTCATTTGGATCTCTTCTAATGACTTCGTTATTCATAGATATGTTATACTGTTAAACGTGTAATACACTAAATAATTGTATGTGTGAATAAAATAGTTACTTTCTTTGTTAAATATGAAAATTATAGGATCAATAACTGATTTCAAATTTCAGAAAATACAGATAATTACATCATGATATAGCTTAGATTGCACCAATGTGACTGTCCTATCCAAACTTTTGTTGGAAAGGGTACATATTTCATGTGGATGGTTGTATAGTGGCTGTTCAAAAATGGCAGTAACATTTTCAGAGTTTTTACACAAAATAAGCTTAAAATGCGTTGGCTTAAGGGGCTCCGCCCCGGACCCCGCTGGAAGAGCTTCTAGCTCTCCCCGAGACCCCCTAACTGTATGGGCTCGCCCGATTCACCACGGAACCTGACGAATGTAGCTGAAGTTCGCCACTTCCCCTTGGGACATTCCTGGCTACGTCCCTGAATATAGGTCCTTTAGTTACGAAATTATACTCCGTGTAAACTTATTTTCTAATAAAAAGTGGCCGCCAGTTGCATCGGGCCAACAAAGCCACAATTCCAAGGTTTAATTAACTAAATGAAACAGAAATCATATTAAACTCTTTATATTGTCCTCAAAATGAGAGGTAGTTTATGAATTCGGAATACTGTTCTTGCAAATATGCAATGGTACGCCAAGACCGATGACATGGAACGCCATCTTGCTGAAAAACAATAATCTCACCGTAATTTTCAATTTCAGGCAACATCTTACTGAAGATGTCGTCACAGTAATGTTTCGAAACAATTTTCACACCTTTATCGATCAAAAATAGAAGTTTTTCCTAAACGAGAAACACTAACAAATCCGTCACAGACTGACTGAAGTGATGTCTATTTTTTCTTTCGTTTGCGTACATTCTAACTCTATCGTTTTGCGTATTTCGAGGCTGTTCAAGAGTGAATTTTTTTCCATTCGTAAACCAAATGATAGATACGTCGTCATTTGATCTAAAACGGCGAAGCACTCGACAACAACAGTGTACACGTTTTACTTTGAACTGTTCAGGTATTCGATACACTTGAAACCGCTTTAACGTTTTAAGACCAAAGTCTTTCTTTGCATTTCGATGCACTGGACATTTTTTTTTAATATCGGCGTGATTAGCAGTTCTTCCAACACTCAAACTTGAACGGGGATTGTCTTCTTGGCTGCAAATAAGTTCACTTACAGATTCAATGTTTGCCAGGGTCCTTGCTGTACGCGGTCATCCACCACTTCCCAGATTTCGTGCATGAGTTCCTATTTCATGAATTTTTTCAACAAACGTGACACACTACATACAGACCAATGCCAATCAGGATACTATTTTACTCTTCATTTGGCACCGAAACCTCTTTCCTTGTTAAGAAGTTTGACACCAATTTTGTCTTCCTCAGTTAAAGGTGCCACAACAACAACTCGCCTAAAATAAAGGAATTAACAAACTTCCTTCGCTTTCTATCAAATTAAAATTGATTGCCGTGACGGCAATACCGTCTAGGCCTAGGTGTACTTCACTTATTAAACTGCCTAGTCTAGCTCCCTACAACCCATAACAATGCACGATGCACAAATACGATTTAACTATTCAGTGACATGACTTTAACAATGTTTTCTACTTTCGTATTGTCAGCTTCATTGCTTAACAACTATTGGTCGAGCTGAATTTATAAAACTGAATACTCATTTAATTTAAATAAACTACCTCTCATTTTAAGGACAATATATACAAGTTTAATATGATTTCTGTTCCATTTAGTTATCCTTGGAATTGTGATTTTGTTGGCTTGATCAAAAAGCTTGCCACAATTCTGGGACATAGTATATATATACAGTATGTTTTTTTTGGAAAGAAAGGTTCCGTAAATTTGTTATAAATTCCCTACAACTTTGCCATTTATTACCCTATCCCATCCCGTGACCATCCAAATCTAAAAAAGCATTTCTATTCCTATAATTTTTTCATGTAACAAAAAAAAAAACCCAACTGAAATAAAAGGTACTGGAACGTTGTTCCGGCGTTCCGCCAGAAAAAAAAAGCCTTATACATACATATACTGAGAACCTTACCTCTACACGGGCCTTTATAGGCCTTCTTTATAGTAAATCCTGCTTCACAAGAAGCCATTTTGAGAAGACATTTCGAAGCGTAAGTGGCATCATCAGTGCCACATATCGACCTTTTCTTGCTGGATTCGGAACAGGATTTGGGACACTTTACACAGCGGGGTGTAAGAAACTCATCCAAAACACACGTTTTCTTTTTCCTACACCTCACACCACTGCAAGCTTAGAACGACAATTATATACAGTGTATATATATATATATATATATATATATATATATATATATATATATATATATATATGGCTCGAATTGAGGGGAGATGGCATCCCCTTGTAAATAAAATATCTCAATTTATATGTTTTTATGATGATTTAAATAGTTTAAAATAAATATTCTGTGGTCATATAATGTGCTGTGATTAAGGGAAAGGAACAGCGGGGGGGGGGGGGTGATTGTGATTAAAATAGATTTTATCATCGTATTTCAAAATACAAGTTCCAAATCGGGTGTCACAATTTATTTTCATGAAAAAATATGGAAATCACTAAAAAAAAAAAACCGTTTCACTGAACTGATGATTTTGCTGCATATCTTTCCCTGAAAAGTCTCCAGAATGTAGCATTATATGCAGTTACAGTTCTTTGAAATTTCACTCGGGGGGGGGGGGGGGGCAGGGAATACGGACCTTCCTACTTTACCAACCCTCACTACCATCTCCCTTTTTTAAATTTTATAATTCGACCATGTGTGTGTGTGTGTGTGTGTAATTGGCACCAGGGGGGAAAAAATATATGTATATATTCCCGGCGCCACATCCAGGAACTCACTTCTTAAATCCCGGATTCGGAATTTTTACTTCTGGCATGTGGGTAGGTTCCTTTTTAATTAATTTTTATTATGCGGTTACTGCACTTTTTAATTGTATAAAATTATAAAGTCAGAAACCACACGCGTTAAAACATTGAGTATTATAATGATGCATGCATGCCCTCTGCTCAAGGGACCGGTTCTTTCTCCCCCCCACCCACCCACCCCGAACCACCGACGCAAGTTCACATCCTGTTGGAAACCAATTTTATAATTATTTGATCATGTATTACATAATATATATATATATATATATATAAGGGGCTGAGAATCATGCGGAGAGTGTCTGTTCCATCTTAGAAGGTATATCAGGATATGAGATCATCTCATCTCATACAGATTAAGCTCAGCATGGAATAAATTACCTTCACCAAAATGATTTCCACTTACTGCAAAAAAGGTATCGTGGAAAAGTGGTGAGAAGTGTCGTTATTGCTTTTGCTGTTATTTTTTCATTTTTAAATTTTTTTTTTGCTGTTGGTGTTTCTCTTGTGTTGATTTTTTTAGTGTTTTTTTTTAATTTCAGAATCTTTATTATTATTATTACTACTGTTACTGCTGTTCCTGTTGATAGTGTTGTTACGTAAGATATTAATATTAGAGTTGTTTCCGTCAGGTCCTGAACAAAGGTGATAATGACAACTGTACAACAACTGTAAGCGTAATATTGTAGTAATACAGGTACAGAATCTTACTACAATGAGTACAGCTTAGGCTCTCTCTCTCTCTCTCTCTCTCTCTCTCTCTCTCTCTCTCTCTCATTGGATGCCTTAAGGATGGTTACAATGTGTGCGTGGAATGTATATAAAAATCTGTAATTAGTAATTTATAGTTTATAATAATTAGCTGTTAGTTGCTTAGAATGAGTAAATATGTAATACCTTAAAAATAATAATTTGTAACTAGTAATTACGAAATAAAATCCTAAATTTACTTTGACAGGGTCCACTGTGTGCCACGAAGAGACGTTGTTTTTTCCTACAGGATCTCTTTAGAAGTTGGCACTCCGAGGAGTAGGTCCTTCCATCAGTGCCACAGACCGCTGCCTTATGTTGGAGGTGACACCTGGGACTGCAGACGCATTTAGGGATGCCATTCCGCAAGACACACTTCTGGTCTTCTTCACATCGGATATCTTGGCACGAAGCTGAAAAAGAAGGGGAGGATACAATTAATATTAGTTTGTGATCATTTTTTTTTACTTCTGATATATATATATATATATAATATATATATATATAGAGAGAGAGAGAGAGAGAGAGAGAGAGAGAGGAGAGAGATTCATAATGTTCACCGACTTATGAAATCCAACCATGGTAAAATCGGCGGGTTTCTTACCATGCATTAGAATGGGAAGCAAAACATATAATATATATATAATATATATATATATAGGGTGAACCAAATGTAGGTGGACAGTAAATGATAACGTTTATTTTGAGAATACATATTAATTTTTTTGTATACTATAATACAAAATAAAATTTAAATAAATTTAGTTATAATATTTAATATAATAAAACACAAACACCATAGTTATAATGAACACCATAGTTATAATATAATATAACACAAACCGTATTCAACCTACTGTCCACCTACTTTTGGTTCACCGTGTATATATATATATATATTTTTTTTTCACTTACAGTAAATACATCGATGATTTTATATATATATTATATATATATTTCACTTACAGTAAATACATCGATGATTTTATATATATATATATATATATATATATGTATATATCATGCACTTTCTTCATGCATCGTCCAAGTATATCTGTTTATGGTATGTAAACTTAAGTCTCTTTTCGAATGAATAGTTCTACAAGACAAGTACGAGGTCAAAGAATGCCAGCTAAATCCTTTCAAAAACATTTCAAAGAAACATTTAAAACTAATATTTTGCGGAGAGGAGTGGCCGAGGGCGAATGTCCGCAAAAACGCCCCACCCCACAAAGGGGAAGAAGAGAGCCAAAATCAGAGTCCAAGGTTTTTGAGATACCTGGACACACTGCATTTGAAAGAGTTGAGGTGATAGACAGGGGAAAGATGGATTGAGGAAGGGTGTTCCAGAGTTGACGGGTTGAGTAGATGAAAGATTGAAAATACCGATGAACCCAAGGAAGGAAGGATGTCAGCACAGAAGCACAGTTCTTGAGAACAACAGGAAGGACACTATCAGGACCGTACACATGCCTTGAATTGAGCCCAGATAGGGCAGAAAAAACATCTTTGGAAGATATTCTAATTTCAGACATAATTAAGTCAGAAGGAGGAGATGACAAAACAGCACCGGAATCGTCCAGGGTTGAGTTGGAGGCGAAAGTTTGAGCGAAGAGTTCAGCATTATCAGGAGAAGAAACGGCAACAAAGCCCAAAATGGAAAAGAGGAGAGATAGAAGAAGTAAAGTTGTTGGAGAGGTTTTTGGCTAGGTGCCGCAAAGAGTAGGAAGAATTAGAATTGAATAGGTTTTCACATTTTTGTCCGATGAGGGAATTTCTGGCAAGTCGAAGGACAGATTTTGCACGATTCCGGGCAGAAATATTAGCTAAATGAGAGTCAGGAGTTGGATGGCGACAGTACCTTCTGAAAGCCTCCCCTTTGTTGCGGATAGCATTGGAACAAGCAAAGTTAAACTAAGGTTTTTTTGCATTAGAAGAAGGAATAGAATATGGCACGTACGCCTCCATGCCCAACAGAATCACCTCCGTGATGCGCTCAGTGTACTCGGAGGGGGCCCCGGCAGCAATAATCATTCCATGGGAAATCGGAGAAGTAATGCCAAAGGGCTCCCCAATCAGTGGCGCCAAAGTGCCAAAGGCGCCGCCTCCTCTTGGGAGGATCAAAAGGCCGAACTAGAGCGATAGGACAAGAAACAGATATAAGATTGTGGTCGGAGGAGCCCAACGGAGAAAAATGTTTGAAAGAGCAAGAAGAAGAATGAGTGGTGAGAAATAAATTTAGAAAGTTGGGCCTATCTCCAAGGCGATCGGGAATACGAGTAAAGTGCTATACAATCTGCTCTAAGTCATTCAGGATAGAGAAGTTGTAAGCTTGTTTACCAGGGATGTTAGTCAAATGGGAGGAAAACCAAAGGTGGTGGTGAACATTGAAATCTCCTAAAATGGAGATTTCAGCAAAAGGAGAATGGGATAGAATGTATTCCACTTTGGAAATGAGGTAGTCAAACAGTTTTGGAGAGTCAGCAGAATTAGGAGAGGGTGTAGAATTCGGAGGATCCAAGTTCGGTAATACGAGAGCAAGTTAGGTCGTTCAGTACATATCCGCAACATCCACCTTTGGAATGAAACTGAGTATAGAGAAAATAGGAGGGTACAAAAAAGAGGTTGCTGTCAGTCGTCCCAGACACCCGAGTTTCAGTGAGGAAGAGAAAGTGAGGTTTAGAGGAGAGGTGGTGGTGTTCAACAGATTGAAAATTTGAGGAAAGGCCACGAATGTTGCAGAAGTTTATGAAAAGTGAATCAGGCAAAGGCCCAAAACATCTCGAATGGGCAGTAGCAGAACCAGTCCCTCTGCCCGGGTCTGCATTCCCGGTATCGGCAGCGGGGGAGCCAGAAGTGGGGACATTTACTCCGAGGCTCTTGAGGTCGATGCCATTTTTTTATAAATTCTGAAAAGATTGTGTAGTATTCAAGATGCATGCATGTGTAGTGAGGAATAGTGAGAGAAGTGTGTGTGTGTGTGTGTGTGAGAGGATGCTGGACTGCTCACAGGGTAGATGAGACACGGAAAGGAGGAGAGTGATAATAGAAACAGGAGTTCCAACACTCCCTGTCTCCTACCTAACTCCCCCCCACCCCCCGGAGTACTTCCCTGGTTACTTGGTGTCTACAATCTCCTCTTCCAATATTATGATAGATGATTAAAAGATAAAAAATAAGACACAATGTTTTGACAGTTACTAAAACGTCATCAAATCAAATTATACAGTATATAAAGCAATTTATCAGTTTCATGTAAATACATATGTTAACCTTAAACGATGATGGCTTAGTATACTTCGAGATGTCTTATTTCATCCTTAAATGACTTTTTAACGTCCTTTCCCTCATCCCGAGAGGGAGTGGGTCATGTTTTGCATGATGTATTTGAGTATTATTTAACAAATGATACCCAAAGTCAACGTAACAGAAATTCTCCTTTACTTCGTCCCGAATGTCGTGAGACACGACTAATGTAATGGTGAACACACGAGTGGCACTAGTACATGTTGATAGTGTTGTTACGTAAGATATTAATATTAGAGTTGTTTCCGTCAGGTCCTGAACAAAGGTGATAATGACAATTGTACAACAACTGTAATGCATAATATTGCAGTAATACGGGTACAGAATTTTACTACAACGAGTACAGGTTAGGCTGTTACCTCTCTCTCTCTCTCTCTCTCTCTCTCTCTCTCTCTCTCTCTCTCTCTCTCTCTCTCTCTCTCCTTGGATGCCTTAAGGAGAAACAAAATTAAAATAGTACATGAACGCCATCTGCATATATTTCATGCACAGAATAAATCACTATATATATATTATATATATATATATATATATATATATATATATATATAATTCTAGAAAAACAAATGAGCAGCAACACAAATCAAACACGTAATTTGCATAACAGGACACGTTTCCATTCCTTATCTATAATCTTAAAGCATAACTGACACAACCAACTGAAAGTAACACAATGCATGTATTAAATATCAAACGATACCCTGGAAGTAATCAATAATTCTGTATGGCACAGGTCACACAACAAAACACGCACAGTATGCACATACCAAAAGGTCACGCTGTTACAATCGTGACGGGTCAGTGTGATTGATTTACGTTCAAGCAACACATTAGAACACAATTTACCGTAAGGTGTGACTATAAATTAGAACTTAAGCAATACTAATCACATTATTCATGCAGTGTCTACCATACATAAACAATATTACGCTGTATTTTCAACTATATACTTACACTCTTACAGCCTCCACGCTTACAGACCTTAAACAGTACGTAATAAATGCGTTTTAAGTACAATAACCGCGCTTAAATAATATGTAAAGTAAAACAGCACTATAGTAGAAAACTAGGAACTAGTGGGACTCGAACCCGGGCTCCTAAATGGTGTTATCGGTTAGTAGTAGTGTTGACTGAAACCACGCAACGGGGACTCGAGTCCTACTAACACCTACTGTAGTTTCCAACTTTACAGCATTTACAGTTTCCAACAATACAACATAATATCCACTACATACAACACACAATACAGGACCTACAATATACATACATACATGCTGCCAACCACTATTTCATGCGTTGGTTCATATTCTTCAGTTTGTTCACTGAAAGGAATCAAGATTGAATTCTGAGAGATTCATACCCTATTCTTTTTTTTCTGGGTACGAGTATAGGAAGGAAAAGGTTATGATTAATTTAAAAAGTGAGGCATGATGTTGGGGGTGGGGGGGGGGGAAGCGTGCTTAATTGCTTCGTGCCCGTGGGGGTTAAATTATTTATTAAAAAAAATAACTAAACCTAAATTAAAGAAAGGTTTTTTTTGCCTTTATTAAATCTGCCAAGAAAAACCTGTTTTTGTCTTCAATTTAAGTTTTCGTTAAAAAGAAGATTAACGATATTAAAATGTATTTTTTAAAATATTAATTTAAGACTATGAAGTTAAACATGTATTACGACATAAGAGATATCTTGGTGTGTGTGTGTGTGTGTGTGTGTCATTTTTACATATATCTAATTTAACCTAACTTAATCTGTTTTAGAAAAAAGAAATTTAGCCCTAACTAAGCCTAGCCGGTTAAGTTTGTTTACATTTAATTCAAGTTAGTTTATTCTTTGGGAGAACGCAAAGATTGATAGTCTACTTCTGCTTTCAATTTTTATCTGTAGAAACATTCGGAATTCATTTCCCCAACTTGCGAGGGGTGAGTGTGCCGCCAGGGTCATCCGAGCCCGAGCAACCCAACCTGGTGCTATGGAACCCAGAGTCCCACACCGAGGCCGGTCAGCTTCATGGTATGGGAGTTATTTTTTTTTTTTTTTACCAATAAAATATTTTAATTTTTATTTTAATTTTAAACTTAAGTTAGGGCAGAGATAAAAAACAAAAACAAAAACAAAAAAATGTTCTCATCGTTACATGTCCAAAAATTTCTTAAAGCTGACCTTCAGTTTTATTTTGTAAATATATTTTAGAAAAATTTGCTATTATTATTATTATTATTATTATTATTATTATTATTATTATTATTTATAACTTTATTAATAAAATAAATATATTAAAATTTAAGCTTTTTTTTTGTTAAAATAATTTAAAATAAGTCCGAAATTGAACTATTTATTTTATTTATTTTTGGTCCTTTTAGACTTCAGGTTTATGCAGCTCAAATTTTAGACTAATATGAGTAACCTAACCCAACTTAGCCTAACCTAGCATAATTAAAATAAACAAACCTGCATAAAGTCTTGAACTTTTCGATCTGAAGCCTATTAGAATTTTGGGGGGGGGGGGGGGGCGACTTTATGCGAGTCTTGCTAAAAACAGTCGACTTTGTTAATTTAATGTTTGCAACTCGCTATACATAGCATTGCCAAGCAAGTGTCGTCCGTGCTAGTACCCGTAGCTTACTGGGTAATACTGTTGACCTATAAACGGAGTGAAGACACTAAATTTAGTCGGCGATTTGGCTCCCGATGATGCTGGTAAATAATAATCCATATAAATTAATGCGATGGGCCGCGTTTGTCTGGCCTTGGGCACTGTGCCAGTTTCTGGCCCTCATCACTGATTATTAAAGTGTTGTTCATACTTCCCACTCCGAACCCCCTACATACAGGTAGTTCTTTACCACTTCATGGAAAAGAGAAAAGAGAGCTTGTCTCTGGCGAAGCATGTGAAGCAAGTGGAGCGCGCGAAAGTTTAACCAGTCATATAATAATAGTAATTAACAATGCTTGCGGTAATCGCTCAAATTTTAAGTCCAAGCCGAGATTCGAACCCGGGACCTTCAGATAAGAACTCGGCCTTGACCACACGGTTACCCTGAAGAGTTGATACGGTATGGAAGGTGGAATAAAACCGAAGATCGCTTAAGTACCTTCGGCGTTTTTTTTTATAAACATAATACAGGGTGTCCACAAAAGAATCGTACATATTAGCTTATTTCAAATGGAATTTGTACGATTCTTTTGCGGACACCCTGTATTTCAATTGAACTTATTTGAAAAAAAATATTCTTAAATACTCAAAACTATTTATTATCGAGTATTTTACCATTAAATAAGTATGAATAACTATAAAGTTTAGTATTGAAATATTGTTTTCAATTGTCTTCATTTATTCCAATATTTTCGCTTACGTTTGAAGAGAAGCCACACTTCAGTTAAGTTTCGAAGAGGCTTCATCTGCTTCACTTCAAAAACACAATTAACAGCTTCAAACTTTAACAAAATCACTGCATCACACCGCAAATTGCAAATTCAATGCAAAGTGTGTGTGTGTGTGTGTATATATATATATATATATATATATATATATATATATATATATACGGTCGTCTGATAAGTGAGTGGCGATTCGGGAACAATTTATAAATAAAAGATAAAGGATAATAAAAATTTTATTAGAAGGAATTTTATTATTAGTAAACTTACAATTAATTCGATAATTAATTGTCATAGGGATCAACCTGATCGCCATTTACACGAACAGCAAGCTGTATGCATCTCCATGTCCTGTCTGACATTTTTTGTAAAAGTTCTTTATCCTCATTGATGTCACTTAACACAACTTCTGCGATTTTTGTCAGATCAGATTCACTTTGATTTTCACGGCCATTAATCTGCATCTTGAGAATTCCCCAGAGGGTATTATCCGGGGTAGTCAAGTCCGGACTCCGCGGCGGCCAAGGTACAGAACCATACTTTCCGATTCATCTGCCAGGAAAATTTCTGTCTAGGAACTCACGCGCAGCGAAAGCGGTGTGTCCTGGAGCACCATCTTGCTGAAAAATAGGGTTGCGAATATTCGTATTTCTTAAAGCGGGTAGAAATCTGTTCTCCAACATGTCGATATAACTTCCTGAAGTAATTCGACCAGTGCACACAAATGGACCAATTAAACAATGCGCTGATATTGCACACCATATCATGATTCGAGGGGGATACTGTTTTACTTGATCGTAATAATGAGGATTTTCTTTCGACCAAAAAAACGAAAATTTGCTTTTGCCATCGCCATAAAGGGCACATTCATCACTGAAGAACGTACGATCTCTCTCGGCTTTACTTGGAAAAGCTTCAAGAATTTGTTGACAAGCATTAACTCTGACAATTTTATCTTGTGGTGATAAAAACTGAACGGAGGTTGGGCGGAAAGCTTTAAAATGCAAGTCTTTTTCATCAAATCATGCAGTGTTGATTTCGGAACATTTAATGCAGATGCACGCCTACGAATACTTTTGGTGGCGATTGTCGAATTGACACTTGAACATCATCTTCCAATCTTGCTCTTGCTTTGGGGCGACCACGGCTTTTTTATCAATTATCATCCCAGTTGTGAATAATTTGTGTTCCCATTTTCTAATAATTTCGCCCTTTGGCGGCACATCATTAAATCTTTGTTCAAACCTTTCGCGTACTACCTTCATGCAATGCTTGGTTTTTCCAGATTCATGCCACCATGTTGCTGCTAATATCCGTGCTACATATGTGTAGGGACTTTGATCACAAATTTTATCAACACGTGCGTCTACCTCAGCCATTGCAACGCCAATAATTAGAAATAATAAAAATAAAACAATGAAAAACCAGAACAAACAGAAATAAACATGAATTACTGCAAAATTAAAAATTTGGATTTCATGTGAAGCTAGCTTAATTGAAAAAAGCATAGACATTTATTAGATATCAAAGATATTAGTACACTATGCTAACTGACATAGAATCGCCACTCACTTATCGGACGACCTGTATATATATATCGGTATGCATAGGAACATCATATACGAGTATATACAGTAAATCCTCGTCCAACGCGGGGGTTAGGTCCCTCGAGAATGGCGCGTTAGGTAAATCCGCGTTGGACAAACTTAATACCTTATGGGATAAATGGGGAAACGTGAGCACGGCCGCGTAAAGTCTTCCATTAATACTTAGATACGTGGATTTTTTATTAACACATAAATGAATTTCCCTATCTATATTGTACATGAAATAAGAACATAATAAAATCATAAACATAATGATATTTACATATGATAAATAAAAATATATTAAATGAAAATAGCACGTGTCTTTTCTTCACTCTTTCGGATGGTGCGTATGGTAGACTCATTCACGTGATACTCGCGGCCAAGTGATGTTATGCTCATACCACCACGCAACTTATCTAGAATCTTTATTTTTTCGGTTAATGTCATAACCTTACGACTTTTCTTCTCTTCACTATCACTCGCGGATGCTTTACGTTTTGATGCCATACTGCTGTCTAAAGGTAATAGCAAAACAACGGCAAAATACGACAAAAACAATCCAACACAACTTCACTGAACTTAACGCGGTAGCGAGACTGAGACAAAGGGTGATGCGAGGGGTGACGCGAGAGGGAGGGAGATGCGGGAGTGTTGGAGAGTGTAGGAGAAAACACTAGAGCGTGCATTGGCACGCGTACAGTACTACTGTATTAGAGCGTATTTGGCGGACCGTGTATAATCAAATTTTCTGCTTTCGGCAAATAATTGTTCGCATTTATTTTTCCGTGTATAAGCAAATTCGCGCTGGACAAACACGCGTTGGACGAGGGTTTACTCTATTACTCTCGCGGTTATCTATGATTTACTCAACCGTGATTTACTAATTGCAGCCACTGTGCACTTATCTTTGATAATGACACTGAGTTAACCGTGATTTGGCGCAGTGTTTACATCCGCGGCTCGCCTCCTGCCAGCTCACCACAGCGCGCCTCAGTCAGTGTCTCTCCGCGCTATCAAATATAGTTCATATTAGCAGCAATGTTAGCAGAGGGAGGGATTACAGTAGGGTGGCCAGCCAGACATCCGGCTTTAGGCCGGACAGTCCGCCTTTTGAGCACTCTGTCCTCCATCCGGAGCCACTTTGAGCCGGACGTTAATTTGTTTTCCTTTTTGGGGTCTGGCTAAAAAGAATTATATAAATTACCTCAGGTACACTTAAAATAGCGGGTACTGAAGGCCATAATAACCGTTAACGTATTTTTATTATATGTAGTTGGCAACACTGCTGATAAGCCGCATTTGTTTTCAATTTCATGACTACGAGTCGGACAGTCAGTGTGCCCAAGGAGTAAAAATGAATATTCATTTCTTTTAGTTATATATATATAATATATATATATATATATATATATATTAACGTACGGCCACATACGCAGTATCCTCCTTTTTGGAAATTTGGAAATGGCCACCCTAGATTACAGTCTTCGGGAGCGGATAATCTTCACGTCTTGTGGTACGTACAAACGACTTAATTGTATATTATCTTTGTTTAACCTTGGTTTTGCTTCGGCCCGACTTGTTCATTCTGACGAAGGTCAAGCTTGTCACTCCACCTTAGTGGTACTGCAATAGCGCGATAGAATAATACTGTGTGTGGTGGCGCGCGAGATGAGAGACCAGCCAGTGGTGGTGGCGCGCGAGATGAGAGACCAGCCAGTGGTGGTGGCGCGCGAGATGAGAGACCAGCCAGTGGTGGTGGCCCGGTGGGAAGCAGCGGCTGCGCTACCCACCCACCAGTGGGGCATACTGAGTTAACCGTGAAATTGGGTTATCCGTGATCACGGACCGGCCCTCAATCACTGATAACTGAGCGAGTACTGTATATATAATGATGGTCTCATCTCTCCTATACTGACGAGTGTAGAAACGATTTAAAATGCCATTATTTCACCACAGGGCGCATCACTAAACGAGTTTTGTGATGTCATTTTGTTTTGTAATGTCATTTTAAAAGGAATAAATTAATGGCACGATGACGTTAATGGTTGTCAGTTAACGATATACGAACGACCATCGCCACAGATAAATTAAGGGTCCTCTTATTCCCTACCCCGAACCCCCGAACCCCCCAACCCCGACCGCATCCTTTCCAACCCCCAAAATTTTCTTGTGTGAAAAGAATCTTCTCTTTATGATGTGCCAAATTTTAAACGTAATCACCGCTCTCGTCCAAATAAAGGAACAGGAACATGTAGGAACATATAGGAACGTGTAGGAATTTGTGAGAATATGTAGGAACGTAAGGAACATATAGGAACATACAGGAATGTGCACAACACACACACACACATATATATATTATATATATATATATATAGAGAGAGAGAGAGAGAGAGAGAGCTACAAGGAGTTATAAGGACAAGAGGAAGCCTCAAAGACCTTTCGGTCCACTGGGGAGGTTCCTGTTATTAAACTAATTAATTTTTTAACTATTTTAGCAGCGGCAGAAAACTGGATAGAAAAGCATAAGGCTCTTTCCCCACCCTTGGCTCCCTCCCGCGGGTACGAAAAAAGGTTGAAAAAAATACCTTCACCTTGGAAAAGTAGCCAAGGAAATTTTACAGAAAAGAGGAGAATATTACGCTACGCTATGCACAAAGAAATCGTACACTAGATAGTATCACTGTATAAACTAACTAATAATATATTTGTGCTGATCTTTTATCAACTACTTTGATTGTCATAAAAACCTCGAACATATGGTTTTGATTTTATACAAAATATTTACGGCTCTATTTACCAAGGACCCCATGACCCACTTCAGGCTACCTCCAAAAGGATTATGGAGTGGCTCAACCCACGCAGCCGTACTTGACCGGGTGGAATCGAAGGTTTTTCGTCTCATCATTTCCCCACCTCTTACTAACTGTCTTCAATCCCTCTCTCTCTTCGCCACAATGTTGCCTCACGCTCTCTTTACGACCGCTATTATGACGGACACTGCTCTTCTGAACTCTCTAACTGCACGCCTCCTCCTTTAAGGAGACCACGCAGCACCAGACTTTCAACACTTTCTCATTCCTTTCCTGTCCAACTCTTTAACGCACGGGTTAATCCGTATTTTCAATCTTTCATCTACTCAACCGGTCAACTCTGGAACAATCTTCTTCATTCCATCTTTGCCCCTGTCTATGACCTCCAATCTTTCGAACGTAGAGTGTTTAGGTATCTTGGAAACCCTGGACCTTGATTTTGGCTCTCTTCTTCTTCTATGGGTGAGGCGCTTTTGCGGGCATCGCCCTTGGCCCCTCCTTCCTGCATAAACAAACTCTCCATGTCTACATCCATGTACGCGCAAAACCATTACGCCGGCAAAGTGATGAAATGCTTCTACAGGAAAGAGGTAAAATCAGGAATAAAGAACAGTAATCAAATTCACACCATGCCCTCACCCGTCACGTGCATCAGCCACCCAAGAGAAAGAAGAGGAAAAAAGAAATCGTGACGGCAGAAACGCAAATCTACTGTACATCACTTTATCCAGTTTTTTTTTTTTTTTTTTATGAAATTGTGTTTCTACAAAATATTTTTTTACTCTATTCTTAGACATATTAACGAGGCAGGCAAGTGTGTGAGCGTATTTTCTGTAATTGGATGTTTGTCGTGTGTATGTGTTTACCAACTCTGAATGTCGCCGAGTTTCAACTTGGTCTCCTGCCGTGAAAGGTGTTCATGCAGCAAGTGATATATTGAGTCGTTCATACTTCGCGGTGTTCTGCCCCCACGAGAGTACTGAAAATCTCTCCGGCGAGGAATATCAGTGGGCGGTCCATGTATCTATCCCCGTGTACTTGACTACTTGTCCCTTATGGACAATGAAAGTGTTTCACCCGTTGTTGCTACGGCGAATTCAAGAGTTTCCCACTTTGAGGTGTTTATGAGGCAAATGATAAAAAATGAGAGAGAGAGAGAGAGAGAGAGGCCGTTTTCCAACTGTTTACTAAAATATCAACTTTGAAGTGGAACGATTACAGATTGTTTCCACAATGCTTGTTCGATTTTTGAAATTCCAATTTGAATCCTGAGTTTTTGCTCTATTTACAAAACAAAAAAGGACCAAATTAATAATTTCCATATTCAGTTTTTTGCCAAAATGTTATTTGATTATTAAAAGTTAATAGCGACCTCCAAATGACCTTTGGTTCTGCGTACACTGCTCAATTAATACAGTGATATATATATATATATATGCTTCTCGATATTTTTTCAGATAGGAATTTATTTCTAGTCACAGAAACGTGGTATGACATAAATTGGCAAACAAAGACTCAATTTTGAAAACTATTGTTCTATTGCATAAATTTTGTTAATGTGTATCTTTTCGTTTCTGAATAGTAAACAGACGATAGTCAGAACGAAAAAATAAGGGGCACATAAATAAACCCATAAAGTGGAATTACGATATTCTTTAAAGGGTCTAATCCTCCCTCATAAGGGACCAAAAGGAAAGAGAGTGTATATGCAGTAAAGTATATATTATTTTATCATTATTTTTCTTTTAAAAATTAAATACGAATTCAAATGAAGTAGGGTGGGAATTGCTACCTCTCAATAATTTAAAAAAACAAAACAAGAAATGGTATTTAACCTCTTAACGACCGAAGTTTTTGTAGAGTTAAGTTATGAGTGCGTGTATGGGAAACGGTACATATTCGACCCAGTGGTCCAAAAGAGGTTAAGTTAAAAAACGAAACCAAGCCTATGTTGCTGAAACACGTTTTGAAGAGACAAAAACGAAAGCGTAGCAAATTCGAAATCTAAACAAACCGCAAATATATTGACAGATGTAAAACGGATGCAAGCATACTTAAGCTCGAAAAAACTACGTGAAATAAAATCGGATCTAAAACAAACATTCATCCACAAGACGAACAAGGAGGAAAACCAAGTAGCAGAAAAAAAATAACTTAAAATATTTCTACACTTTGACAAAAAAAATGAAATGTAAAGAAAGTGTTGGTCCATTAAAAGATGAAGTAAACGAATACACAAATGACCCAGAAAAAAAATAAGCGAACTGCTTAAGGAACAATGCTCTTCTTGTTCAGTAACCCTAAACCCGAGATGAAAATACAAAACCCGGATTGATTCTTTGACAGTCAAGAAAAGATAAAGTATTTTGAACGAGTAATTAGACTCTGAAGTGACTCCGAACCAACATGGATTCGGGACTGAAGGATCATGCCTATCACAGCTATAAAACCGTCAAGAGAAAATACTGGAAGCATTGCCTCGAGGTCAAAGTATGCATAAATGTAACACACTGATTTTGCTAAAGCTTAAGATAAATGTGATCATGGGATTATAGTTCACAAACTTAAGAAAACAAGAATTACTGAAAAGTTGGAACAATGGATACTTAATTTTCTGACCCAAAGAACACAAAGTGTATTAGTAAATGGAATTAAATCTGAAATCTCAAGGTATTGTATCCCAAGGTAAAGTATTAGCTCCTACCCTAATTAACCTAACCCAATGTAACCAACCCTAACATAGCGTAATCTGACCTAATATATATATATATATATATATATATATATATATATATATATATATAACAAAGCTGTTATGAACTTTGTCTTCGAACTACCATACATCTGGATTCTGGAAATTCGCCGAATCTTAATTAGAATTCGTTTGCAACTGGTTCCTCCCAACTATTACTAATTTACTCTATACATAATTTGTCCGCTGCATCTTCTGGGTTACGTCGTGGCCAATGTTGTTACACCCCTTTCCATCGATCAGCGAAGTTAAACGACTGCGTACAGTGTATATATATACTGTACGCAGTGTATATATATATATATACTGTGCGTCCAGAGGTTCGGATCGCACGTAAAGCTACAGGTCCCACTGTCATATGACCTTAGATGTTGCGAAGGAGGTTAAGCAACCCAATCAACCAACCAACCAGCATCTTGTGGATAGTTCGTTAGGATGAAGTGAGTATTTCACAAGCCTTGGTGATGTGTTTATGAAGTCATATGTTTTCGTAGTTAAGCAATTCTCGCAATATTTCTTCCATTTTACACCCAAAAAAACTTTATTTACTTAAAAGAAAGAATTTGTTTGGAGTTTAGACTAACAAAGTACTGATACATATTCAAAGTTATCGGGTAAATTCTACTTATAAAATAAATTGAACTAAATAAATTATGTTAACTGCAAAATAAAGTTGGTTTAGAGTGAACGCATATAAGATTATTTTGACTTGGAATTAGGCTTCACTTCATGTGGCAAATTTGAAAATAATTAATTCCAGGTAAATATTATTTTATATATGTTTAATTTAAACCAAATTTATTTTCAAGTGACATCATTTGTTTAGTTGAATTTTAAGAAAAATGCCGGAACTTTACCGTTTGGGGGGCTAGCAGCGAATTTTAATGAAAATCGGTATATTAATGTAGCTTTGGTCATTGATTTCAAAAATAACTTTATTTTTTTGGAGGAATGAAAAAAACATGTTAGAGCACTTTAAATAATTAATGTGTTTTTAACGAAAATATCATGACAACCTAACCAATCGTCAAGGGCGTTCAATTGACCTAACCGGGCATTAATTGACCTAACCGGGCATTCAATTGACCTAACTGGGCATTAATTCTTGATTTTTTTTTGCTACTTTTACAGATCTGCCGGGATCCTTCAAGAAACGTATTCTTCATAAAGTTGCACTTTTTACCGTTTGACCGACGCTTTTGGCAACGAAAGAACTGGGTATTTTTATCAAAGGAACACACTTTCCCACATTTAAAGTGCTCTAACATATTTGTTTTTCATTTCTCCAAAAAAATAGAAAGTTATTTTTGAAATCAGTGACCAAAACTACATTAGTATACCGATTTTCATTAAAATTCGCTGCTAGCCCCCAAACGGAAAAGACCCAAAATACCTCTGATAATTCTGAACACAGTACTTTGTTAGTCTAATATCTAAACAAATTGTTAATTTATTTAAATTAAATACAAAGTTTTTCGAGTGTCCACTAGACCGTATAGGGAATGTGGCTGAAGTAATCGACAGATTGCTAAATATCTACAGTAGGTATTTCACTCGCATCTATTGACAATATACTTTCGAGGTTCAACAGAGAAAAAACTAATGCAAAAAAACGAAGGCCATCAACGGTGATGACGAGAAAGGAGCGTGCCTTTTTTCTCACGTCTGAACTAACTGTCAGAGTCCTTAGCTGACTTCACCTGCTCGATAAAAATGACTAGAGTACGTCCAGTCCATCCAAATCTCCACCATCTTAGTCACTGAGACGTGCAGCACGTACGAAACCATTTCTTTCTGAAGAGCACAAAAGCCGCAAGGAAGAGAGCTACGGAAATGATAAAACCCTCTCATGGCTTTTGAGGACATGTGGGTGGTCTTCTCTGATTAGTTTGGATTTCAGCACTTCACATTTAGAGGACGATTACGTGAGTGAACAAGTTCATTTACAGTCTTCCATCCTCACTGAATTACGGCAGAATATAGGTATGTAATGTGGCAGCAGAATGATACGATGGCAAAATTGATTAAGTGCCAGGAAGAGAACGTTTAATTCATGTTAGGCACGTTGAAGTCTTGAAGGACCATCAATGTCCACTATATGAGCGAGTGTATTTTCCATATGGAGATCCGTGGCACTCCTTTGTTATGATTACACAATGGTATAAAAGACTTTCTCCGTGGACACACACCAAATTCATGACGTGAATCTTATTGAGCACCTGTGACAGCCTCAAGGTCTGAAGATCAGCTCACACCTTCCGTGTCCCTCCAGTTTAGAGGAATTGAAGGAAGCTCTCAAGAAGATATGACAACCTTGATAAAAAAAAGTCACTCAAAACCTAGATTCTTCGCCAAATAAGGCTAATTAAGGCACCTGTCACTGCAAGATGGGGGAACCAACAGGAACTAGAATAAAATGTGCCTTCTCTGAAAATGTTTTCCTTCCTTCTTTGACTTTGTATCTCTGATCTTTCATCGAGATAACCAAATTATTTTATCATAACAACTGAAAATATTATCACGTTCCAAAATCTCCTTTTCACTTTGGGTATCAATCCCGTCGTCATGTATGTCTAAATGTGGGCACTGTCATAGAAAAACATTTCTCCATAGCTCCATTTGATATTTGGTTTTGTTAATCGTCAAATTTAATATTTTAATTTAATTTAAGTTAATTAAAATAGTTGACTTTTAACAGGAAAAGTATATATATATATATATATATATCAGTGACGGACTGGTCCCCATTAGAGGGTGTTACCATTTCAGAGGGAGGAGCCTTAGCCATGCAGGTGAGCTTATTGGGACGCCTAAACTCAAAACTCAACAAATGGGGGGTGAAATAACAACATAGAAACTGAATTTTTTTCTCTCAGAACTTTATTAGCATCAGAACATCAGAGACTTCTTCATTTCCGAAGAATTCGTCGCAAGTTTCTTGTAAACTTTATCATAGTCAACTTCCTTCAACAAATCAATTTCCACAGAGCAGATAAGAAGAGCCTCCAAAAGTTGTTGACCGAGCAGGGATCTCAGTCGACTCTTGATAAACCGCAACTTCGAGAATATTCTCTCGCAGGAAAACAACAGTGCGGGGGAGGGTGAGAGGTTCCGAGACATTGGTAAAGATTGCTGTAGCTGCTGCAATGATATCGATAACCAATCCACAGCTGCAGAATACGACCGAGACAGCTGAAACAGTTGTCCTTCAGAAGGCCGGATTGACAAACCGCTGCTCTTTTTTCGACTTCGTTCAGCGGAGTCTAGTTTATAACTAACTGTACCAACTTGGTAGGTTGGTACAGTTATAGACTAGACAATACCCTACCCTAATCTTAATTTACGGCTGATAAGCTAAAGATGTACGGTTTGGTTGAATAAATTGATAAGTAATATAAAATGTTGTTTTTTTTTAAAGTGGTTGAAAGGCAGGCAAGGCAATTTTTCAAATTTTTGGTCGCTAATAGGGGCTCATGGAGGGGGAAGGGAGGGGTCCTTGTGCCAGGGCACAATAACCAGTCCACCGTTGATATATATATATATTCTCGAAAGTACTTGCGATTTGGTGTAATTTCCTATTCATCTGGGTGAAAATTAACTAAAATAGAGGGTCTTTTTTCATGTAGAAAGGACGGGGGCGAGCGCCTGCAAAAACGCCCCCCTCCTATATAAGGAGAGAGCCAAAATCAAGGTCTCTGAGGCCCACGATGCCATTTTATTTATTTATTTTTTTATAAATTTTGAAAAGATTGTGTAGTGTGTAAAATGCATGTATGTGTAGTGAAAAAGAGAAGTGTGTGTGTTTGAGAGCATGCTGAACTGCTCACAGGTAGATGAAACGCAGAAAAAGATCAGTTAAAGAGGACAGTGACAGAAGAAACGGGAGTTCCAGCACTCCCTGTCTTCTGCCTAACGGTACTCGACCGGAGTACTTCCGTGGTTGATTGGTGTCTACAGTCTCCTCCTCCATTTATTGCAGTTTTGTATTTATTCGTCAGTTGGCAAATTAAATGCGTATGCAGGGTTTCTTCGCAATATCGCCAAAATTCACTTGATATGAATGACGTGAATCCCATGTTCGCCACTTTAGATCAGTGAAGTTAAGCGACACGATGAATCTGTTCGTTAGTTGGATGGGTGATCGTTCTCCACGTTCAGATGATGCAGCGACCCGTAGTAGATGTTCGAATCCCACGTAAAGTTGTAGGTCCCCCTTCGTCACATAACTTTTTTTTCTTTTGCCGCTACGAAGGAGGTTAACTCCCCCTCTACCCGACTAAAATTATGATTATTATTATTTTATACTGTGACGAAATAAAGATCGAACTCGTTTGCTCCCGACCAAACGACAACGAAATACAATAAAAAAAAAAGGTCCTACTTTTTTGAGCGAATTTTCGTAGAGGTGCTCAAAACTGTAATTTCGTTATGACTTTTGACCTTCGGGTTTAGAATGGCAAAATTTTTCTTTCATGAAAAATGGATAGAAACAAGTTCTACTTCGATTTGGACAGCCTTTTTGTTGCCAAACTATTTTAATACTATTTCATTTTCAAACTAACAACGTTAGCATCAAGGCAAGTGTTGAACAGTTTCGGAGAAAAAAGTTTGCCGACAAACATAAAATTTCTAGGAACATAGAATATTACTAATTGAAATTTTTTAAAAATTTTATTAGTCAGCAAACGATATATATATATATATATATATATATATATATATATATATATATATATACACAGGGTGAGTCAAAAGTCTGGAAACATAGGAACTATGCTTTTCAATGCAAATATACATAGATATTTGCATTGAAAAGCATAGTTCCTATGTTTCTAGACTTTTAATTCACCATATATATATATATATATATGTGTGTGTGTGTGTGTGTGTTACAGTCACAGTGTGTAACCAGCCATTTCGCGTAATGGCTGAAACTTTTAGTCATTTCGCGAAATGGCTGTTTCACTTGGTCATTTCGCGAAATGACTAAAATCTTCAGCCATTACGCGAAACGGCTGAAATTCCACCTTGGTCATTTCGAAACATCACAATAAAATTGGAAACCTTTATTTAACTAACTAAATCTGCTAAAACATACATACATCCACAGGTATGTTCAAATAAGTGAGAAACACTCTTCAAATACACATTTGAACACATTTGAATTTGAATTTTCAATATAGAGGTTTTCAAATAATAACCGGGCCTCCAATGTTATTCCGATGTACGCCATTGAAGGCCCGGTTAAGTCAACTGTATGCCCTTGACAAGTGGTTAAGTCGTGTTATTTTCGTTAAAACTAACGAAAATAGCACAACTTAACCTAACCAATTGTCAAGGGCATACAGTTGACCTAACCGGGCAAATGATCTTGTACGAATTGACCAAGGTGGAATCTACAGACATTATTTAATTGTTTTGTCAACGCCTGTTTTCAAACTGACGTCCGTTCTGGTCCAGGCACTGCTGATAACGCGAAGCAATGGAATCGCAAACATCACGAAACATTTCGTTTGGTATTTGTGTGCATTCTCGTTCAATGGCTGCTCTCAATTCAGCGACTGTTGCAGGTTTTATAGCGTAGACTTTGTCTTTTAAGTATCCCCATAAAAAAAGAGTGGTGTGAGGTCTGGTGAACGCGGAGGGTATTCTACGAAACCCCTTCGTCCAATCCACATCCACATTGTGCCAAGTACCACTCGCAATACTCCACTCTTCGGTCCGGATCATCTTCATTAATAGCATGGACTAATCTTGGAATGTAACTTTTCCATTGACAGCGCTTTAAAATGCGTTGGACAGACGATTCTGAAATTCCTACCTCACGACTCGCTTGCCGCACAGATTTTCTTGGACTTTGGTGATACGTTTCCAGTACTCTTTCTTGCTTTGTGGGGCTTGTCGATGTCCGTGGTCTTCCGGAACGCTTCTTGTGGACATTCTGAACAGTTCCATCGGCTTCAAACTTATCTCTAATTCGAGTGATGGTAAGTCGCGTTGGTGGATCTGTTTGAAACTCCCTCCTAAACTGTCTTTGCACTTCAACTGCGTTTTCACACTTCCAGTAGCATTTTAGAATGAATTTCCTTTGTTCAAAGCTTAGTATGACTGCCATTATTAATTCTAATGGGTTTAACTTGGAAAGAAAGAAACATCAATTGAGCTATCAGCTGTTAAAGTGTGTATACATTTTTTTGGGACGCCCTGTATATATATATATATATATATATATATATATATATATATTATATATATTATATATATATATATATATATATATACAGTGGCCTACGGATCACTGGTTTGATGTGGCTAAGAATGTAGGCTTACTATAATTACTGAATAAAAATGATATGAAATTAAGGTCACCAATTTGGGCCTACCGCCCAAATAAACAATATTTAAATAGGAGAGAGAAATTACCTTGTTGTTTTGTGTTTAATCATGAAAATAAATCAATTATTTGTTCACAGCGATTAACAGTTCAATTATATAACGGCATTTATATTATGCTAAAGATGACTGAGTATTAGCAAGGAATGGTTACACAGACTAATTGTTAAGTAATACACTAATTTAGATAGGCTAATGAGATATTCAAAAGGGAACACAGACTAAATAATGAAAGCCTATTGACAACTGAAATAATACACGTACGGTTGGTACAGTAAATTGATTAAGTAATACACTAAGTTAGATAGGCTAATGCGATATGCAAAAGGGAACACAGAATAATGAAAGCCTATTGACAACTGAAATAATGCACGTACGGTTGGTACATTAAATGGATTAAGGAACACAGAATAATGAAAGCCTATTGACAACTGAAATAATGCATGTACGGTTGGTACAGTAAATGGAGTACACTAATTTTAGATAGGCTAATGCGATATTCAAAAGGGAACACAGAATAAATAATGAAAGCCTATTGACAACTGAAATAATGCACGTACGGTCGGTACAGTAAATGGATTAGGCCGTCAAGAATGAAATGCATAAAAGGGCACATAAACAGTAGGATGCACAAGTAAATTATACGAGTGATCACAATAACAGGGTGATACAAAATTACGATATTGGTACGACACTTGAAATAGGCCTACTGCGGTGTTGACGAGGGAGTTAGTTTTCTGGTTGCTTGCGTACACTTGGATATAGCCTAAAAGCGACGCACGATTACACTGTGTAGGTTTCGTGTGAATTGCTTAAGACGAGGGCAAAAGAAGCTTACCGTAAATGATGAAAACTCTGGAGATTAAAGACCTACTTGAAGGTTGACCATATTGTATTTGGCTGCAGGTAAACTTGGAGACTGTAGAGAGGCCTGTTGGAATACTTGTTGAACTGGCGCCGATCGAGTTGTGGTGAAGGATGAGCGAAGAGCGAAATAGTTTGTGGCTTGTAGCTTAATAGGAGGTTTACGGACCTGGGCCTCGAAAGGTGCTTCTGTAGTCAGTTTGGCCTTGCCGGCGAGAGGATGAAAGTTGACAGCCGGTAGGAACTGATAAGAAGCCAACGGCCAACGGAACGCGTACAGCAGTGATGTTTTTTCTTGCTGAAAGAAATTGTAGAGTCGCCTCAAGTGTTGCTTCGTTCTGTAAAGTTGAAGTGTGACTTGGGACTGAGGCCGGCTGAGGTCGTGATGGCGCTGCGTGAAGAGAGTAGATTCATGAGAACAAAGTACGAGCGGAGTGAGATTGTAGAGAGCCTTACTTGATGATAGACTTCGTGTAGGCTCGACCGGGGCCTTGAAGGAACAGCGGGCCGCTCTCCGGCGAAGGCTGGAGAGCGGGTGGCTTGACGAGTGGTGCTACTGAAGAAGGTGCTGAGAGTGAGACATGACGACCAAGACGAGAAAATGGCAAGTGAGGAGTGAGAATGAAGGTGAGGAGTGAGGTGAAGTCCTCTGGTGGTCGCTTTGGGAAATACCACAGAATCTGTGTTTCCTGTGTGGGCCAGTTTCATGCCCACGTGTATAACCTTTGTTTTGATTCCATGATGTTTGAAAATGGCGCGGAAAGGAATTTCTTTGTCTGCCCGCTATATATATATATATAATATATATATATATATATATATGCATATAACTGCAATGACCGCGCAGTATATAAATGAATAGAAACGACATAAGTGTTAAGGAACGTCTCTGCACACGAGGAGGAGAGATAACGAACAATGAAAAATGAGGCGAACCGCCCGGGAATCGAACCCAGGGCCTTCCAATTGCCGGTTGGCGGTTCGCCTCATTTTTCATTGTTCGTTATCTCTCCTCCTCGTGTGCAGAGACGTTCCTTAACACTTATGTCGTTTCTATTCATTTATATACTGCGCGGTCATTGCAGTTATATGCGCATATTCACGATTTGCGAGGGTGCCCTCTCAGGGCATTGGTTTCTGCCCTATGTGGGAGAATTTCGATTTGTGATTGAGTGAGGTCCGTAGCATAATGGTAGAGCATCCAACCGGCAATTGGAAGGCCCTGGGTTCGATTCCCGGGCGGTTCGCCTCATTTTTCATTGTTCGTTATCTCTCCTCCTCGTGTGCAGAGACGTTCCTTAACACTTATGTCGTTTCTATTCATTTATATACTGCGCGGTCATTGCAGTTATATGCGCATATTCACGATTTGCGAGGGTGTCCTCTCAGGGCATTGGTTTCTGCCCTATGTGGGAGAATTTCGATTTGTGATTGAGTGAGGTCCGTAGCATAATGGTAGAGCATCCAACCGGCAATTGGAAGGCCCTGGGTTCGATTCCCGGGCGGTTCGCCTCATTTTTCATTGTTCGTTATCTCTCCTCCTCGTGTGCAGAGACGTTCCTTAACACTTATGTCGTTTCTATTCATTTATATACTGCGCGGTCATTGCAGTTATATGCGCATATTCACGATTTGCGAGGGTGCCCTCTCAGGGCATTGGTTTCTGCCCTATGTGGGAGAATTTCGATTTGTGATTGAGTGAGGTCCGTAGCATAATGGTAGAGCATCCAACCGGCAATTGGAAGGCCCTGGGTTCGATTCCCGGGCGGTTCGCCTCATTTTTCATTGTTCGTTATCTCTCCTCCTCGTGTGCAGAGACGTTCCTTAACACTTATGTCGTTTCTATTCATTTATATACTGCGCGGTCATTGCAGTTATATGCGCATATTCACGATTTGCGAGGGTGCCCTCTCAGGGCATTGGTTTCTGCCCTATGTGGGAGAATTTCGATTTGTGATTGAGTGAGGTCCGTAGCATAATGGTAGAGCATCCAACCGGCAATTGGAAGGCCCTGGGTTCGATTCCCGGGCGGTTCGCCTCATTTTTCATTGTTCGTTATCTCTCCTCCTCGTGTGCAGAGACGTTCCTTAACACTTATGTCGTTTCTATTCATATATATATATATATATATAAAGAACGACGCTTGTATAGGAGATATTCCGCGCAAGACGAGAGAGAGAGAACGGAACAAATGAAAAAATGAGGTAACCACCTGGGAATCGAACCCGGGATCTTCCGATTGCCGGTCAGACGCGATACCATTACACCATGGACCTCACTCTTCCAAATGCCGTAATTCTTCTACATACTCGCAGAAACCAATGCCCCAAGGGGGCACCTCCCGCATGCCGTAACATTATATACATTCAACTGCAAAGAACACGCAATCGGAAGATCCCGGGTTCGATTCCCAGGTGGTTACCTCATTTTTTCATTTGTTCCGTTCTCTCTCTCGTCTTGCGCGGAATATCTCCTATACAAGCGTCGTTCTTTACGTTATTTATACTGCGTGTTCTTTGCAGTTGAATGTATATAATGTTACGGCATGCGGGAGGTGCCCCCTTGGGGCATTGGTTTCTGCGAGTATGTAGAAGAATTACGGCATTTGGAAGAGTGAGGTCCATGGTGTAATGGTATCGCGTCTGACCGGCAATCGGAAGATCCCGGGTTCGATTCCCAGGTGGTTACCTCATTTTTTCATTTGTTCCGTTCTCTCTCTCTCGTCTTGCGCGGAATATCTCCTATACAAGCGTCGTTCTTTACGTTATTTATACTGCGTGTTCTTTGCAGTTGAATGTGTATATATATATATATATGTATATATGTATATATTATATATATATATATATATATATATATATATATATATATGATACACACAGACAGTGCATGGAACAAGGAACTCTTCTGGGATAATTAAATCCACTATAGTCCGAATAAGTAATGGTAAATGACAAATACCATAGTTTTTCTTTTTCATGATGCTAGCCCGACGTGGGCAACGGGTCACTCGCAAAGAGGTCCCATAAATATAGCTTCCCTCACCAGCTATCTGCAAAGCAGACAGGATCCAGCTTTGGGACATGGATTTAGGGTTTAAAGCACCTAGCCTTCCCATCTTGAAACGGACATGTTATGTGCCTTGAAAAGTGGACGCTCAATTCTGCCAGTTGAGGTTTAAGTTTTGGTTTTTGGCTAAAAATATAATAGTTACCCCCTTTTTCTTTTTCTTTGATGCATTCAATCTGACGTGAAGGCAGCGAGTCTTTTGCTTATATTGAGGTTCTAAATGTAGCATGGCTAGGTGCTTTAAACCCTAGATCCATGTCCCAAAGCTGGATCCTGTCTGCTTTGCAGATAGCTGGTGAGGGAAGCTATATTTATGGGACCTCTTTGCGAGTGACCCGTTGCCCACGTCGGGCTAGCATCATGAAAAAGAAAAACTATGGTATTTGTCATTTACCATTACTTATTCGGACTATAGTGGATTTAATTATCCCAGAAGAGTTCCTTGTTCCATGCACTGTCTGTGTGTATCATAAAAAACTCAGGGGACCATTCTGAGTTAATTCCCATATATATATATATATATATATATATATATATATGGGAGAAAATTGCCCCACCAGGATTCAAATCCGGGACCTCCTGAGTCTAACACACTATGACAGGATAAAAGTTAACACAACCAGTTGTATATTTAAACGACATAGGGAACACAACGCTTTTCGCGTCCAGAGGTGTTTTACGATGTTAACCCCACTGCACTCGAAGTAATAACAGCATTTAACTACTTTGGTTTCAAACAAAAACCACGCATGATCATCGATGTTATTTCATATATATATATATATATATATATATATATATATATTTGATGTTTTTGCCCGCGCTGCTAGGCTTATATGCTAGATAATCAAGTTGTTTTTCGTATTTTTGTTTTTTCTGGAGGTAATTTTAGTTTTGTAAAGCCATTTCTATAGCTATTATGCCCAGCACTTGCTTGGGGTGGGCTGATTGTATTAAATTTGAAGCTCAAGATTGTCATGGCTACCTTCTTTTCTATAGTTTCATTAACCAAATAATGGAACCAACAGTAATTGGGGGCCCTACGGTCCCCCAATTACTGGCCACCCTCACCCACCCAATTACTGGGCCCAGCTCCCACCCTCACTCCAATTATAATTATTGGCAGCACCGCCCGTAGGGGCCCTGTGTAGTTAATCCAGCTCTTTTTTAGAGAGACCTAAAAGTTTAGCAACAAACAGACAGACAGAAAGACAGACGGACGGACAGAAAAGACACACAACTTTGTTTTGTGTATACACACACACACACACACACCTGGGTGGTCTTCGTTTAAGGGGGTAAAAAATGTTTTTAAATTCTTAGAATACTAGGCCGCCATTCGATGCCTCCCGTCTAAAACCCATGCCACACAAAATTTGCGCTTGATAAATAAATGTTTAGGGGTACCACTGAACAATTCAAATTTTACACTAAGGGACGCCTATCGCACTGGTATCCTAACCGAACTTAACCTAACCGCAGCCTGGTTCATGAAATAAAACGAGAGCCATCTATCGTCACGTTAACTCATAACCCAGCAGAGGAACGTTATTCCCACAGTGGAACGTTTATTTTCCTCATGGGATAAACAGTGGTGTAGTGCTAAATAAAGAAGTGAGGGAACGCATTTTGAAAGTGTTACTCAGATGCGGGGGGTCAATGGCGAGCGCGGCGAGCCCATACAGCTGGGGGTCCGGGGGCACTGTAAGCCCCTCTGGAAATCTTTTGAAATCTGACCAATTTCAGGGATATTTTGAGGTCATATGCACTGGATATTAGAATATATTCCAAGGTTGAAGATGCAGTATTTCCAGTGTCATTAGATATACGACATCCAGTACGATCAATAAAAATAGCTAACAACTGGAATGATTAACTAAAAAAAAGTTAACAACTGGTACGCCGTGGTGACTGTTTCACCAGATCTTTATAGGCTAGCATTGCCTCAGTCGAAGCTAAAAGAAATGAAGCAGTTAATGATTCTTTCTCATATTTCTTCTAGGGGTGGGAATTAAAATTTCATGACGTTAGAGATTTGTAAGTTCGGATTTATTTGAAATAGTGAGGGAACACCGTTCCGTCTACCAAAAAAAGTAAGGGAACGCCGTTCCCACGCGTTCCCACAGCACTACACTACTGGCCCGGATAAACTTCCAAAAGAAAGCCAACAAAAAGAAGCGAAAAACTCAAATCAAGAAAGAAAATTACCTCACTGGAAATTTGAAATCTTTCTTGAACACGGCATATGCCACAATACGATTTTTTGATGGGATTGGTAAATTAAAAAATACAAAAAAAATAACATTCATAACATTCCTGTACCTATATTGAAGCTTATTAAAGATAAGATACTCGTATATGTAACTTTGGCTGAAATTATCAAAGTAATTCTAAAGGAATATTCCTATTAATGCTAAAAATTGGTTGTATAACACCCTTTTTTAAATGGGGTGATCCTGCACTAACAACTAATTACAGGTTGAAGGTTGACCGTTGAGGGGCGCAGCTCCACAAAGGTTAAGAACCGCTGTTCTATACTATAAAAAGGGAGTTCTGTCTGTCTGTCCGTCCGTCTCAGAAACAGACTAGACAACTCCACAGACGACACCTGCCACCTGTGCCAGGACACACCACAAACAATTGAACACATTATGACAGACTGTACCGTTCTAGCACAACATAGAACACGACACAACATCACTAGTGCGCTGAACCTCTGATCCACTCCGGAGAGGGCGATCGGTTACCTGCGTGCCGCCGGCTTGCTCGATCAGGGTGGGCTGATCGGCTAACCAACACCAACAACAACAACAACTAATTACAGGCCGGTGTGTTCATTATCTGTGTTCAGCAAAGTTTTTGAAAAAATTGTAAAAAGTAGAATGCAGCGATATTTAGAATCCTAAAATTTATTATCTTCAAATCAAAATGGCTTCCGTAATAATAAAACAACGGAAATGGCTATTTTAAATCTTATGGAAAATGCAATATAGCTAAAGATAATAAAGAAATAATAATATCAATTTTTATGGATTTGAGTACGGCGTTTGATGTAATAAACCATAAAATTCTACTTGACAAATTACATCGTTACGGCTTTAGAGGAACAAACAGTGATTGGTTTAAAAGTTGTTTGTCCAATAGATATAATTTTGTATCAGTAAATAAGGTCTGCTCAACTAAACCGCTTGTCAAACATGGTGTACCACAGGGCTTAATCTCGCGTCCATTGTTATTTTTATTATATATAAATGACCTTCCACGCACATCTGATATGCTTAAGTTCATAATGTTTGCAGATGATACAACCGTGTCTTTTTCTTGCAAAGATGTTAATTCAGCTAAGAATATATTTAAATTGGAATTTATCAGTGTAATGAAATGGTTGACCACCAATAAGCTCTTCCTAAATACCAGTAAAACAAATTTCATGGTTTTTACTAATAAACGAAATGTGTATCTTGAACTTAATGTTGATGAAATCGCTGTAAAGGAGTGTACTGAAACAAAATTTCTTGGTGTGATGCTGGACAAGAATTTCCAATGGAGTGACCATGTAAATTACAGTGTATCTCAAAAAAGATTCGAAGGAGCGTTGCTATAATGTTTAAACTTAGAAATGTAGTACCTAAACAGGTTTTATTAACTCTGTATCATACTCTTGTTCTTCCTTATATAACGTACTGCATCCTTGTATGGAAAAATTCCGCTAACAACGCTTTAAAGTTTAAACAGTATCTTTGTCATCCAAATAATAAGGTTATTATCTGATGCTGATTTCCATGATCATTTTAGTGCATTATTTAGAGCTAAAACTATTCTAAAGATCAAAGATGTCATCAAACTGGCACATTTTTTTTCATTTACAAATGTAAGAACAAAATCACTAACTTACAATGGATAAATAAATATTTTGTAACTCATCAAGAAATCCACTCTTATCAGACCACAAATAGATCAAAGCTTGTTATTCCTCAATTTAGATTGTCTTCATATAAAAAATTACCCATTTTCCTTGGACTGAAATTATGGAATGATTTAAATGCTGATATAAAAAAGATTGTGAATTTGAAATCTCTTGAAATCTCAGTCTTTTTTAAAAGAAAAAATAAGTTAAAATCACGATTAATAATGGCATACTAATAAAAATCTACTCGTAGAATTATTTAATGTACATTACCCTATTATGTATTCATTTCTTGTGTGTAATCTAGGATTAAATGTACGTTACTCGTTATTGTTCATCTCACGTGTCTAATACTGATTTCTTTGTATAGTATTAGTATCATACCCTCAATAATTACTTTGTATTTGTTTTATAGCTTTTGTAATAACTTAATATTAATATATATACTCTAATTAATAATTCTTATTCATGACTGATATATTATTAATAATAAAAAATATGTTTCATTTTGAATTAAGAGCCCAGTAAAGCCTAAAGCTTAAGAGAAAAATAAAATAAATAGTTTAATTTCATAATTATTTATGTTACGATAAAATAAAAAATTGTAAAAGTGTATTTATTTTATCAATAAAGGTCAATCAACTTCAACTTCAACCTCCTTCGCAACATCTCAGGTCATATGACGGAGGGAACCTACAGTTTTACGTGGAACCATGGGTCGCTATATCATCTGGATGCGGAGGACGGTGACCCATTCAACTACTACCCAGACCCAGTTTTGCTGATCTGAGGAAAGCGGTGTTGCGACAATGAACACGGCGTAGCCTTTCCATCATCAACGCTAAGTTGGTTACAGTAATGAATTAAGTTGAATGGCAAAGATAATCGTAAAAAAGTGTTGGTGAGTTTATCCATTATTATTTATGAAGTGAGAGTCAATGAGTATGATGCTGACTATAATCATTCAAACAAGGTTTATGCTGTGGAAAGAGTCTAATACGTGCAGGTGGGTTGATAGGGAATTATGGAGAATATCTGTTATTTTAAAGTGGGAGGTATTTATTGGTTGGTTGTTGTATGGCAGTGCTCGCGTACGGCTGATTTTTATGGTTTGGTAAAGGGTAGGAAGTTACGACTAGAGATGCCGCGACGTTCGTCTTTTTTAAGTTTGAATTGGGCTCGTGCTGCCGATGTAATTCGCAATACAACGAGTACAGTTAAGAGAATAAACAACAGACATGAGGGTGATGGGAGGGCCTTTCTTCGCGATTGAAATAGGTTTTCAGACTGTGATCTGTGAAAATGAGGCGAACACTGATTTGAGGGTAAAGGGATCTACAGATCTACAGAAGCTAAGGCTAACAAAGACCCTAAGATCCACTCTAAGGTTAGCCCGAGAGAAAGGAAAGAGTAGGGGGTTAAGAGAAGAAAATAAGGGGTTAAATAAGTAGCAACACCTATCACTCATGGGTTAACAATCATTCAGAAAAAGAGAAAAAAGACTCATCATCATCATCCGCCGGCCACTGCCGACAAGTCAGAAAAATAGTCGAAGAGAATAGGAAAGGGGTGAAAGATGAAAAGAAGTAAAATAAGAACGCTAACAAACCATGCAAACACAGTCTTAACTCACAGTCATACCATACAAACTACATACATGCAAGTAGAGAGAGTTACAGACATGCAAGTAAAGAGAGTTACAGACATGCAAGTAAGGAGAGGATAAGAAAAAAAAAAGTAGGTAAAGTTAAACAAAAAGTGGGTTAGTTTACTCTACGAGCTACATCTACGTATGTCTTTTGGAACGGAAGGTGTATTAAGAATAAATCTTTTATATAAAGCTTTTTAAAGGACAAAAAAAAAGTATTTGAGGTATGAGTTATTGACAGAAAAGTGTTGAAGGAAAGTGATTTCTTGATGAAAGGATAAATAAGAGGAGCTTTGTTGGTAATGTATAAGCGTATAAAGTATAAAATAACGGGCACTTTTCATATTTATCTTTGCCGTTCAAGTTAATTTATCATTATTACATAATCAACTTACCACCGAAGATGGAAGAATATTCCAAAACGTTTGGTACCCATGAAAGAATGCTAGAAGAACTGGTTCTCCTTTTTCTTATAAAACTGCGTTTCTTTAGGAATTGACCTATACATGATGGTTCATAATATAGTTGCAAGGTCACACAAAGCAAACAAAAACAAGCTTCTCAGCGCCCAGGAAGACCGGCAACTGTTATAGGTGGAACCAAAAGGGCCTTTGTTCGTCAGGTGAGGGCCAATCCACGCACAAGGCTTACCAACATCGCCAATGCTGTAAATTTGTTACAAGGAACTCGTGGTTCGTCAAAAACCTTTTCTGACAAAAACAAATGTAAAAGCAAATGATTCGCATTTTGGAAGGCAACTTTTTTTTTTATTAGACAAGTCCGTTCCATCAGTATGCGTCAAATGGACGAATATACTCTAGGTGTGGGTGTTGAGAAAGTCAAATCAAGCCTACGAAGATTCTTGCTTACATCCCACAGTACAGCTTGGAATTTTAGTGTTATGGTGTGGGCAGCAAAATGGGTGCTGGAAGGACGGACTTAATATTCGTCTATGAACGTCTGAATTCCATCCATCCTCGAGAGCCACCTTCTTACATTGTTTCAGCAATGAAATTTTTAATACATATGCGTTGCAAGGAGACTGCGCAGCCTGTCACGTCTTCCACTACTCAGTGGAAGAGAAAAAAAGGGTTAGAAACTTTTCCTTAGGCTCCG